>JACXGI010010294.1:0-21240 GCA_016801175.1 Esox masquinongy
TGCGTAATCTTGGTGTTCTAATAGACTCAGACCTCACATTTAACAGTCATATCAAAGCGGTCACCAAAACAGCATTCTATCATCTAAAAAATATAACCAGAATCAAAGGCTTGGTGTCCCAAAAAGACCAAGAGAAGCTCATCCATGCTTTTATCTCTAGTAGGGTTGACTACTGTAATGGCCTCTTAACTGGACTCCCGAAAAAGACTAAAACAGCTGCAGCTCATTCAGAATGCGGCTGCTAGAATGTTAACCAGGACCAAGAGAACAGAGCATGTCTCTCCGGTTCTTAAATCTTTACATTGGCTTCCAGTCAGTTATAGAATAGATTTCAAAGTGGTGCTTTTAATTTATAAATCTCTGAATGGTTTAGGACCCGAATACATTTCTGATATGTTTGAAGAATATAAACCGAGCAGGGCTCTTAGATCCATGAACACAGGTCAGCTAGTAGAGCCCAGAGCCTAAACTAAACATGGAGAAGCTGCGTTTAGCACTTATGCTGTACACAACTGGAATAAACTACCAGAAGATCTTAGATGTGCCCCAAACGTATCCATTTTTAAATCCAGGTTAAAAACACTACTCTTTTCGCGTGCCTACGACTGAGCACTTAAACTTAACCACACTGTTTAGCCTTATAGCTTCCCATGTTTTTATCCCATTTTTAATCTTTTTTTAATCTTTATATGTTTTCTTATTGTATTTTTATTATTATGTTTTCATTTGTTTTGATGTTTTAATTTGAGTATTTGTTTTTATGTTATTGTATTTTTATATATTTTTTATTTTATTTTTCTTTGTAAAGCACATTGAATTGCTTCGATGTATGAATTGTGCTATATAAATAAACTTGCTTGCTTGCTTATCCCATCCGTAGAAGACGCCTGGCTGTTCTTCAAAAATGAGTTCCTCACTAGCCTAAATAAACACGCCCCGTTTAAAAAGTTTAGAACTAACAACAGATATAGCCCTTGGTTCATTCCAGACCTGACCACCCTCAACCAGCACAAAAACATCCTGTGGCGTACTGCACTAGCTTCAAACAATCCCCGTGATTTGCAGATTTTCAGGGAATCAGGATCCGGTATACACAAGCAGTCAGGGAAACAAAGGCTAGCTATTTAAAACAGAAATGTGCATCCTGTAGCACTAATTCCAAAAAATCCTGGGACACGGTAAAATCCATGGAGAATAAGAGCACCTCCGCCCATTTGCCTACTGCACTGAGGTATAAGAACACCGTCAAATCCTTGATATTAGAGAACTTTAATAAGCATTTTGCTGAGGCTGGCCCTGCTTTTCACCTGCCCCCTTCAGACCCTAACTGCTATAGACCTATAACCATCCTGCCCTGTCTTTCTAAAGTTTTTGAAAGTCTGGTAAATAAACAGATTATGTTATAGAAATTTGTTGAACTAATGTGTTCGTGCCTTTTACAGATGTATAGGGGAGTACAGAATTACTGGTTTAGTATTGGGCTAATTAGAAAGGTACCATCTTGGTGTCGTAATTAAGAGAAGGACAAGACATGGGTGGACAATTGAAATCAAGAAGTATTTGTAAAATGCAAGTAGGCAACCTGCATTTGGGTAAGACCTTGGGTATAGAGAGAAACTAATAAGAGGAATAAACCTAACTGGTTTAGACCAGATTAACATGTATTGATGAAATGTCAGTTATTTTGTGAGATGTTGTATCACTTTCTTATCTATACAAAAAGGTTTTCTGAACTGTTCTTCAGACAGACTCTCACTGATCTTGTGTTAGTGTCTTTCTGTCTCTATTTGCAAATATTATATAATAAACTGTATTTATGTTTAAGAGCATTTGATCTCTGTCTTATCTTCCTTAGTAAGAGTTCTATTCGATGGAATTGCCATCACAATCACCAACCATCTTGAGTCCCACCGCACCCTCTCCGCTATGCAATCTGGCTTCCGTGCTGGTCATGGGTGCACCACGGCCACGCTTAAGGTCTTAAATGACATCATAGCCACAATCGATAAAAAAACACTACTGTGCAACCGTCTTCATTGACCTGCCCAAGGCCTTTGACTCTGTCAACCATTCTATTCTTATTGGCAGACTCAATAGCCTTGGTTTCTCAATTGACTGCCTCGTCTGGTTTACCAACTACTTCTCAGATATGGTCCAGTGTGTCAAATCGGGGGGCCTGCTGTCTGGACCTATGGCTGTTTCTATGGGGGTACCACAGGGTTTGATTCTCGGGCCGACTCTATTCACACTGTATATCAATGATGTTGCTCTTGCTGCTGGTGACTCACAAATCCACCTCTATGCAGACAACACCATTCTGTATACATCCGGCCCTTCCCATTGGACACTGCTTACAAACCGTTAGGACAGCTTTAATGCCAATCCAGCACTCCTTCCGTAAGCTCCAGCTACTACTGAACTCTGGTAAAACTAAGTGCATGCTTTTCAACCGATCGCTGCCCACACCTGCCCGTCTGACTAGCATCACCACTCTTGATGGGTCTGAGTTAGAATACGTGGACACCTACAAATATCTAGGTGTCTGCTTAGAAAGCTCACTCTCCCTCCAGTCCCACATAAACCATCTCCAGTCTAAAATTAAGTCTAGGGTTGGCTTCCTTTTCCGCAACTAATTAATTTGCAACCAATTAATTTACAAGTGCTTGCTAGGCAAAGCCCCACTGTACTTAAGCTCACTGGTCACCTTAGCCTTACCAACCCGCAGCCTGCACTCAAGCAGGTACATCTCTCTGGTCACCCCAAAAGCCCTCACCTCCTTCAGCCGCCACTCCTTCCAGTTCTCAGCTGCCAACGACTGGAACAAATTACAAAAAAACCTGAAACTGGAGACCCTCATTCCCCTCACTGCCTTTAAAAAACGTCTTTCTGAGCTACTGACCGTTCATTGTACGTGTTAACTCTCCTCCAACATGTGCACATTGATCCTGCACATAGCCCTTATTATCTCTGTCATGCCCCATGGCACATTTGCACTCTTATCTGCACAATTTTCTTATTTTATCACTCCTTTGCACTATACCATTTGCACAGGTATGTCCTAGGTTTATGCTATCTATTGTCTTTGCCACTCCACCTTTGCACACTAACCGGCCTACCTTGCAAAATACACTTCACTTTGCACTAACTGTATAACACTCTCTACTGCATTTTACACTTTTAGCTAGACTCTCTAGCGCATTTGTACTCTTGTTATTACCTTATCACTTTTGCACTAACTGTATATAGACTCTGTACTGCAATTGTATTTTATTCAAAATACAAATGCAGTATTCTGGCCAGGTCGCCGTTGCAAATGAAAATCTGTTCTCAATTGGCCTACCTGGATAAATAAAGGTTAAATAAAAATTAAAAAAAACACTAAGTGTACAGTATGCTCTATCAGATGGGAATTTCTTTCTCCAGATATCAATCAAATCAAATTTTTACATGAGGAGTTGTAAATTATCACCAAGTGTACCCTGTTGACCAGCTTGCACGGTTGTACCCAACTCTTACCACCTAAGTTTCACTAAACAGGTGTAAACTGCAAGAAATGCTTTAAGATTGCACCAGAGTTTAAGAGAACAGCCGAGAACGGCACCATGTATAATTAAACCACAATGAGTGTCAACCCTGAAAGACAACAAACGTTCTTTCAAGGAGGCAAGATTTCTTTTTTTTTTTATCAATGAAGGCCCTACCACCAATGAAATAGGCCACTTTCCCCAATTTGCGCGCCTGCTCCACCAGCGGCCACAGCTTCGCTCTGTTCTCTCTGATCTTGCAGAGGTCCTCAGGTAAGCGTAGGCCACTGTCACACATATAGGCAGAGTCCTTCGCAGCCGTCCACACCGCTGCACTTATAACGCCTGAGGAAAAGTGCATGATTATGCTCCTGGTTCCATTTGGTCTGTTTTCCCCAATCCGGCGCACAGTATCAATTACGTCAGGTAGTCGGCTCTTTTCCCCGGTAGAGTGGCTTGGCAAATCTGAATGACCTCTTTGCGCACATGCTGAACGTCCACATTCTCCCGCACACCATTAAGTTTGAGATTCCTGCGTCTGGAATATCTTTACAGGTCAGTGATACGTAACTGTGTCTATCCTTAACTTCTCAATTTTGAGAAGTTGATCGAATTGCTCCACCTTCTCTTGCACTCTGACTACATCGGTGCATACAGAATCTACTTTTTCTTTCAATGGGGTAATCTGCGCGACGTTGTCTGGAATCATAGATTCCAATTTGTCAGCTGGGAGAGCGTAGCGATAATGTCGGCTGAATCCTGATCTGCTTTACCCTTCTTAGTAGGATGTTTGCTCGGGGTGACGGGCAACGAAGGAAAATCATTATCCATCCTTTCAGTTGATGCAGCGTAGTCGTGACAATCAAGGGAGATGGTTGCACAGCTACAGCTAACTACGGGATTGTCAGTTACATCAGCCATGTGGATTTTTTTACTCTCGCCTTTTCTCTTTTTCTTGACAGACTTTGACATCACTCTTTGAAAAGACCGTGCTAAAACAGGTCAAAACAGAAAAATCCACTGCAACACACCAATTGAGACCACTAGATAGCACACATACGTCTTGCCGATGTTGGTATAAGATCGGAAGATCGAAAGCGGTTTAGAGCGTCGAGTGGAGGTCAGCTATACATGTGAACGATCAAAAGAAATGTGTGGCCAGGAAATTGGTCTGCGATGGGCGGTTCTATGCGTTTACACTGTACAATCCTGCGCGGTCTTTTCCGTGGTCATTTATTTCTTGACCTAAGTCCGATACAGACCTCATCCGACGACAAGATATTTTTGCTACAAAACAATTTTCATAGAACAAGGTGAGTACACAAACTATCTCGAAATCAAGTTAGCTAGCTTAGTTATAGGCGTAGGTAAGAAAATTTTGTTTCTATCTAATCATGTGGGCAGTGTACCTAGCTAGCTAACTAAGTACACTGGTATTTATTTAAACTGGGGCTTTCTATGCGTTTTGGCCTATCGTCCAAACGCAAACTGCGTTTTAGGTAACTGAAAACGGACCTTTTGAAAAACTCGTTTCAAGGTGAAGATATTCAGAAACTCCGTTTTCAGTGTTTACACTGAAAACTGAGATTTTGGCTTGTAACGTCGATGTGCCTTTTTTATCTCCGGTTTGACGTCATAGTGTGTGCCGTTATCTTTTGTTTACATGAGGCGATTTTATGCAATTGCGTACGTAGCCAAGGTTGTGCTGGTTTTAATCTTGCTACCAGGACATTACATGTTTACCCAAATGTACAGTTACTCTCCCACTGTGTTGAGGAACAGAGGCAAAGTAGTGGTATTCCGATGGTCTTACATGGTGGCCCCCTTATGCTGACAGAGGCCGAATTTTAAACACTTTGTTCAGATCTCCCCACAACCAGTCAAAGGATGGAAGCAACAGGTAATATTCTGTGTACAGCCGTATTTATTTTTCGAATGTATGTATGTGTAATACTACACATACATAATTATTTTTATTACCTTAATTAACTGTGCATGGTCCTTGTCATCTGTTACAGAATATTTTCACAAGATTGCAGAGCGTTGGGAGAAGTCATGTGTGACATCAGACCTCAACACTGACTAGGAGCAAGAATGCCAAAGAGGCCGACAACATATCAAGTGAGAAAATATTAGTTTTTTATTTTATTACTTTAGCCTGATGTAGGGAAGTATCAAGCGAGTAAAATATATCCAAATAGACAATTACTCTAGTAAAATATCTTGACTAAAATAATCTGGTAAAAAAGCCTTTTCATCTAATTTGTCGTTCTTTCATATATAAATCAAAAAGACTGAGGTCATCATCCTCCTCAACAGCCTCAGGAGGAGGAAGATCATCTTCCTTCCAACACGTCACAACCATACCTCTCCACTAAAAAAAAGGAAAGGCAAGGAGACTCCTCTTAAAACCACTCCTTTGTTAGTTGTGAGAGCAAAGACAAACCACCAGAATGGCATCAGTAGTGGTAAGTGACACAGAAGGGGCAACAGGGTCAGATATGAAGTAACATTATACTAATTTTGATGTTTGTTCTTTAAGTCACTAGCCATCCAGATCAAAGTTCCAGGCCAGACCATATCACAGGCCAGACCAGATCACAGGCCAGACCAGATCACAGGCCAGACCAGACCAGCATCTGAAAGGAATTAACTTAAATAGACATGGTGATTAACCTACCAAAACACAGGTGCGCACAGTGAACATACCCATGCCATGATCCAGGGCTGCTTGGAAACCAGAGCATGGCACCTGGACCGTGACACAACTTGACCACTATTTTCATATATTCTCTTTGTGTCCCAACAGCGAGTTGGAGGCCAGGAGTGGAGGTCCAACCTACAACTTCAAGTCAAATGGAAGAAAGTAACACTCTTGGAAGTAGGTTGAATGAGTATAACACAAAACAACAGTCCTGTAGTCCTGTTATACTTTCAGTGTTACTCAGCCCTGTCCTTTGTCTCTTCTAGCTCCAAGACCTTGTTTTCAGACCTGTGAGCAATGTGTCCCACCAAACTCTACAGGTACTTGTTGTTTAACATTATAAATAAAATGACTGGGGGTCCCTTGGAAATACTTTTAAAGACTTCACACCTACTTCAAACACCTGATTCAACTAAAATGTTAAAGTAGTATGACAACCCCTAACAGTACGAATGTACAGTTTTAATGTTTTGTTTGCATTTCAGACCAGAAAGTTGTCCTCAACCGGGGACAGAATGTTAAGCAAACTGTGTGGTGTGTTCGAGAAGGTCTTCACACTGGACTTTGCAACCCAACTGAACTGGTGCGGGAGGGGGCAGAAGACTGTCATCTGGTCAATGCCACTGAAGGATGCTATTATGTGTAAGTTCAACACTTGCTTATTTTTATAGAAGTTAAACATTGGTGGACAAAACCAACTCATCATTGGAAATGTGGATGCTGCCCATACTTCAATGTTTCCTCTGGAAATGTATCTTGCTGTGGTGGGAATGTTGTTGAGCGGGGCCACCCTCCATCTATTCTCTCTTCCCTCCCCTCCATCTCTTTCCTTCTTCACTTCCTCTTCTGTTATCTCCACTTCTTCTTTCGTCTCTTCTATCTTCTGTTCCACTATGGTCTACTCTCTCCTCTTCCATGTACCTTGTTGGCACTCTACTTTCTGTACCACTCTGTCCCTCATTATCAAAACTATTGTCTCCCCTGCCTACTGAAGTAATGCGTACACTTCTTATGAAAACACAAAGCATAACCTTTAAGAGGTGGTAATAATAATTTCTCCTAATTAATAAGGTTATTCAGATTCAAGTATAATACATCATTTAATCCACCTTTAAAGTTCCCTGACACTTGTCCCTGCTCCCCCATTCTCTTTGGTTGCAACGGCTTAAACTATTTACTCCTGAAGAAAATCACATTGAAAACCGATACATTTATGTTGCATTTAATGTTGGATGAACAATCATGGATAACCATGGAAATAGTACTGTTAGTGTTAGCTTGCCAAACTTGCTTTACCTAACATCTATGTTTCTCAGTACGTGTCAATATAACCGGTGATACAATTATGGCAGCAATATTGATAGCTACATCTTCTAGTGACTGGCCTTTTCTCTCTATCTGTAACGTGTGTTCCTCTGATGACTGGCCAGATCCTTCCGTCTCCTTCCTGCTGGCAAACACTCTAGGGAGAACGAGAGTTGTTTTGAACGCGATCAGGACGTCTGTTTTCCTGTTTCAACTTGTCTGCTTAGAGCGTATTGGTAGCTCTGACTATGACAGTGTGATTTGCGTTTCTCAAATTGTTTTCAAATTGCATGCAGAAAATTGCTCAACGTGCTACATATCATAAGAACGGTTTTGTACACTAACAAATTGTGTACGTTGTCTAACAAAAAAATGTTTAGATTTTTTTTCCTTTACGTGGCGCCATCACGTTAAATTGAATGCTTACCTAATCACTGTTATACTTATTGCAATCGCTTCATATTTTGTCTTTCAGGCATAGGCGGAAATCCCGGGGGGGCCAGGGGGGACATGACCCCTCCATCCTGGGGAAAACTATGATTTGTCCCCCCCAATACATAAATGTAAACATAACTATGTTATTTCAATAATAGTAATAAAACGCAACGAAAGCACTTGTGCTGAATATAGACACTTAATAGCAGGTTTAAGTTTCAAAAAATTGCAAAACCCCCGCCCTTTGCCTCACAGTGGTTTGATCCACTACCCCCCAACACTCAGCAGTGGCACGTCGTGTAGGTACAGTGCATGTGTGGGAATCTGACAGTCAGTCTGTCGTTTGGTGGTTGACTTTCAGTAAGTAGTTTGAACAAAGGATATGTTAGACATTTCTTTACTTCTACCACTCAATACAATAAAAAATATTTCTAACCGTCACCAACCTTCATTTTCTCTGCCTTGAATGACAGGTCACTCGTTATGTTAGTTAGCGGTTAGCTGATGTTTGCTAGCAAGATACAGTAACACCAACCAGCTTTTGCAGCTCTTTGAATTCAAGTCAATGAGGGAAGCTTGCAGTGCAGTGTATGGACAGTAGTGTTCCTTAGCAGGCAAGATGACAGTGTTCGTGTCTACCTTCCGAATGGCACTCAATGAACGTAGCTAATGTGGGTTTAATCCAGTCAGTTTGTTTTATGTTGGTAGGGTTCACACACAATAGCTGAATTTGCAGAGCTACAGTAGCAAGCAATGGTGCAAACTAAAACAGTATTACAGCACTACTTTTGCTGTCCCCCCTCAAAAATTGCTCTTGAGAAAATTTTATGTAATTGTCCCCTCCAAACTTGAGATCAGATTTTCGCCCCTGCTTTCAGGTTCTGTTCTTAAAAATCCACGTTTGCCAGGAATTACTGAGGTCGAGGTTGAAAGGGCGGGGACGGCAGCTGGAGGAGAGACCTGCGGAAGAAGAGGACGATTAATTTGTAGCCTATGCACAATTTTTGGGTGTTTTTGTTTAGGCTTCTTTTGTTTTTTCTGTTTGTTAAATTGTGCATTCTGTAAATAAAGTCAATACCTTAGTCTTTATCTTGTCTCTTCACTTTACGTTAGCAGATTTATTAAATGTCGGCAGTTGATCTATTAACCGTCGGCTGTAGAGCTATTAAACGTCGGCAGTAGAGCTATTAAATGTCAGCTAAACGTCGGCAGAGAAGCGGGAAGCGTGGTTCAAACATCGGCGGAAGGGAAAAATCGCCATCTGCTCGACGTCTTGCCGATGAGCAGCCGACATCTATACTGCATTCCGCCGACATCTCGTGTGTATGTCAGGCCGACATCGGTAAGACGTATGTGTGTTATCTGTTATTGTTTTTCCACTTAATTGAAAAGTTTCAGATGCCGCTCTCTGAATGTACGTCTGATTACAGCGCCATCTTGGCCCGCCATATTCATTTGAAGAGAGGCATCCAGCTGCAGCCCTGCAGACTTGGCTGGCTAAAACTCGGCTGTCTAAAACTCATACTTCTGTTTCGTCATTTCATTTTCAGTCTCATGCAGAAACCTCGCAGATGACACCGGTGAGTCATTTTTTTAACTTTACATAATTTATAGATGAAGTCAGTTTTCAAATACATACACATTTTCTATCTGTCAAAATCGCTGGCTAGTTAGTAGCACTGTTTGTTTTCAAGGTACTGTGTCAGGTGACTTGTAAAACTGGCCATTGTTTCAAGTTTGCTACTGTACAGTATATACAGTAGCTAGCTACTGTATATACTGTACAGTATATATAGCCACGTTGTTTATAACGAAAGTTAGGCCTATGTAGGTACCCTGCTGGAAAATCCAGCTTAGACCAGCTTAGATTTTGAGCTGGTAAAACCAGTCAGTAGCTGGTTGACTCGCTTGGTCGAATTGGTCATGAGCTGGACAAGCTGGTCAACCAGCTCGTGCAAGCTGGTCAACTGGTTGGGTTGAGATGTTTGGTCTAACTGGAAAACTAGTACACCAGCTTGGAAAACTGGTCACAAGATGGTTGACCAGCTTGGCCAAGCTGGTCATGTTTCTTGAGATGGTACAATTTGGGTTGAGCTGGTTGACCAGTTTGCTTTTGCTGGAGACCAGCAGGGTACAACTGGTCATAAAATGGTTGACCAGCTTGTAAGAGCTGGTCTTGTCTGTTGAGCTGGTTGACCATCTGGGTTGAGCTGGTTGATTAATTCACACTGAAGAACTTGTAGACCAGCATTGAGAAGGTAATGTTTGTTGAGCTGATGTGTTGACTAGTTTGTTCATTAATGTTGAGCTGATTGACCAGATTGTTCAAAGTTTTTTTTTTTTGCCCAACCAGCTATGTTAGCTGTTTGATTGTCTTAGTGTGCATGATGCACACAATATTATTCCTTGAGACAAGCAATTCTGCTTGAGAATCTGTTTGGGGAGGCAACATTAGGACCTACAGACCAACTTGCCTAATATTGTTATAAAACTAATTAGAATAACAATTTACTTGTGATAGATAAAATGCAAAAATAATAACTTTAATTTACTTTGGACTTCTAGATAAGCTGGCAATGAAATATCATAAAATATAAAATATCACACTTTTGTTTTGCAAATGACCCCTGCATGAAACCCAACACAATTTGACACAACAATAAAATAATTAATAAAAAATAAATTTAAACATAGAGAGGTCTATTTCTGGCACATGCTAAGTGCAAGTGCCAAACACAATAGTAGTTTGCAGTTTCAACATGTAAACTGTCCATTTTGTGGCTCTAATGCAAGAGTTAAACATCCCTTTCCATTCTGTTTGGGAACGTGACTATATACAGCTCTGGAAAAAATTAAGAGACCACTGCAAAATTATCAGTTTCTCTGGTTTTACTATTTATAGGTATGTGTTTTAGTAAAATGAACAGTTTTGTTTTATTCTATAAACTACTGACAACATTACTTCCAAATTCCAGATAAAAAAATTGTCATTTAGAGTATTTATTTGTAGAAAATAACAACTGGTCAAAATAACCAAAAAAAGATGCATTGTTTTCAGACCTCAAATAATGTAAAGAAAACAAATTCATATTCATTTTTTAACAACAAAATACTAATGTTTCAACTTTCAGAAATCAATATTTGGTGGAATAACCCTGATTTTTAATCACAGCTTTCATGCGTCTTGGCATGCTCTCCATCAGTCTGTCACATTGCTGTTGGGTGACTTTATGCCACTCCTGGCACAAAAATTCAAGTAGCTCGGCTTAGTTTGATGGCTTGTGACCATCCATCTTCCTCTCGATCAAATTCCAGAGGTTTTCAATGGGGTTCAGGTCTGGAGATTGGGCTGGCCATGACAGGGTCTTAATCTGGTGGTCCTCCATCCACACCTTGATTGACCTGGCTGTGGAATGGAGCATTGTCCTGCTGGAAAAACCAAGTCTCAGAGTTGGGGAACATTGTCAGAGCAGAAGAAAGCAGGTGTTCTTCTAGGATAACCTTGTACTTGGCTTGATTCATGCGTCCTTCACAAAGACAAATCTGCCCGATTCCAGCCTTGCTGAAACATCCCCAGATCATCACCGATCCTCCACCAAATTTCACAGTGGGTGCGAGACACTGTGGCTTGTAGGCCTCTCCAGGTCTCCGTCTAACCATTAGACGAGCTGGTGTTGGGCAAAGCTGAAAATTTGACTCGTCAGAGAAGATGACCTTACTCCATTCCTCTACGGTCCAATCCTTATGGTATTTTACCAACTTCAGCCTGGCTATTCTTTGCTTCTCATTGATGAAGGGCTTTTTTCTAGCTTTGCATGACTTCAGCCCTGCCCCTAGGAGCCTGTTTCGAACCGTCCTCGCCGTGCTCTTCACCTCAGCTGTTGTTTTCCATTCTTTTTGTAGGTCACTTGATGTCATCCTACGGTTGTTGAGTGACATTTGAATGAGTTGATGGTCATCTCGGTCAGTTGACAGTCGTTTTTGCCCTCTGCCAGTCTGTAGCTTTGTTGTCCCCAATGTCAATTGCTTGACCTTGTTCTTATGAACCGCCGTCTTTGAAATTTTCAGGATGGAAGCAACCTGATGCTCACAGTATCTCTCTGCCAGTAAAGCCAGAATTGAACCATTCTTTTCCTCACTCAAAGCTTTTCTTTTCAACTCTTTTGTCATGCTGAATAGTTATTTTTTTTATTCAAATTACCTTTGAGGTACTACTTGCACCGTTTTTGCCATCCAGCTGGTCCTATTGCAAGAGGATAGTGATGACCACAGCAGTGTTTTTTTATACTTTTCCTTGTTAAATTAGATTTGGTTCTGGTAATCACCTAATCAGTACTGTGCCTGTGTTGGAATTTAACAGACACTGGAATGGAATGGCTGCCATGCAGTGAGGGGAAAAAAGTATTTGATCCCCTGCTGATTTTGTACGTTTGCCCACTGACAAAGAAATAATCAGTCTATAATTTTAATGGTAGGTTTATTTGAACAGTGAGAGACAGAATAACAACAAAAAAATCCAGAGAAATGCATGTCAAAAAGGTTATGAATTTATTTGCATTTTAATGAGTGAAATAAGTATTCGACCCCTCTGCAAAACATGACTTAGTACTTGGTGGCAAAACCCTTGTTGGCAATCACAGTGGTCAGACGTTTCTTGTAGTTGGCCACCAGATTTGCACACATCTCAGGAGGGATTTTGTCCCACTCCCCTTTGCAGATCTTCTCCAAGTCATTAAGGTTTCGAGGCTGATGTTTGGCAACTCCCTTCACAGATTTTCTATGGGATTAAGGTCTGGAGACTGGCCAGGCCACTACAGGACCTTAATGTGCTTCTTCTTGAGCCACTCCTTTATTGCCTTGGCTGTGTGTTTTGGGTCATTGTCATGCTGGAATACCCATCCACGACCCATTTTCAATGCCCTGGCTGAGGGAAGGAGGTTCTCAGCCAAGATTTGTCGGTACATGTCCCCATCCATCGTCCCTTTGATACAGTGAAGTTGTCCTGTCCCCTTAGCATAAAAACACACCCAAAGCATAATGTTTCCACCTCCATGTTTGACAGTGGGGATGATGTTCTTGGGGTCATAGGCAGCATTCCTCCTCCTCCAAACACGGCGAGTTGAGTTGATGCCAAAGAGCTCGATATTGGTCTCATCTGACCACAATAC
Organism: Esox masquinongy; assembly: GCA_016801175.1. Classification (NCBI taxonomy): domain Eukaryota; kingdom Metazoa; phylum Chordata; class Actinopteri; order Esociformes; family Esocidae; genus Esox; species Esox masquinongy. The sequence goes on from JACXGI010010294.1 coordinate 13,137, forward strand.
TTTCACCCAGTTCTCCTCTGAATCATTCAGATGTTCATTGGCAAACTTCAGACGGGCCTGTACATGTGCTTTCTTGAGCAGGGGGACCTTGCGAGTGCTGCAGGATTTCATTCCTTAATGGCGTAGTGTGTTACCAATTGTTTTCTTGGTGACTATGGTCCCAGCTGCTTTGAGATCATTGACAAGATCCTCCCGTGTAGTTCTGGGCTGATTCCTCACCGTTCTCATGATCATTGCAACTCCACGAGGTGAGATCTTGCATGGAGCCCCAGATCGAGGGAGATTGACAGTTCTTTTGTGTTTCTTCCATTTGCAAATAATCGCACCAACTGTTGTCACCTTCTCACCAAGCTGCTTGCCGATGGTCTTGTAGCCCATTCCAGCCTTGTGTAGGTCTACAAACTTGTCCCTGACATCCTTGGACAGCTCTTTGGTCTTGGCCATGGTGGAGAGTTTGGAATCTAAATGATTGATTGCTTTTGTGGACAGGTGTCTTTTATACAGGTAACAAGCTGAGATTAGGAGCACTCTCTTTAAGAGTGTGCCCATAATCTCAGCTTGTTACCTGTATAAAAGACACCTGGGAGCCAGAAATCTTTCTGATTGAGAGGGGATCAAATACTTATTTCACTCATTAAAATGCAAATCAATTTAGAAAATTTTTGACATGCGTTTTTCTGGATTTTTTTTGTTGTTATTCTGTCTCTCACTGTTCAAATAAACCTACCATTAAAATTATAGACTGATCATTTCTTTGTCAGTGGGCAAACGTACAAAATCAGCAGGGGATAAAATAATTTTTTCCCTCACTGTACATGTAGAGATTCTGATTTAAGAGAAATTAGGAGTAGTCTCTTAATTATTTCCAGAGTTGTATGTTTCATTTGCATCGCTGATCATTAAGCATTTGCTCAATATATCAGTTGATGGAACTGCCCTAAAGGCCTCACTTTGGGGAGCACATACTACAATATGGGGAACAGACACTCCTGATATCCAAATTGTGATGGCTATACGACTGGGTCAGAGCATCTCCAAAACTGCAGCCCTTGTGGGGTGTTCCCGGTCTGCAGTGGTCAGTACCTATCAAAATTGGTCCAAGGAAGGAAAAGCGGTGAACCATCCACAGGGTCATGGGCGGCCAAGGCTCATTGATGCACATGGGGAGCAAAGGCTGGCCCGTGTGGTCTGATCCCACAGACGAGCTACTGTAGCTCAAATTGCTGAAAAGATTAATGCTGGTGTTGATAGAAAGGTGTCGGAACACACAGTGCATCACAGTTTGTTGCGTATGGGGCTGAGTGGCCGCAGACCAGTCAGGGTGCCCATGCTGACCCTTGTCCACTGCCGAAAGTGCCTACAATGGGCAACATGAGCATCAGAACTGGACAATGGCGCAGTGGAAGAAGGTGGACTGATGAATCACATTTTCTTTTACATCACGTGGATGGCCGGGTGCGTGTGCGTCGCTTACCTGGAGAACGCATGGCACCAGGATGCACTATGGGAATAAGGCAAGCCGGCGGAGGCAGTGTGATGCTTTGGGCAATGTTCTGCTGGGAAACCTTGGGTCCAGCCATTCATGTGGATGTTACTTTGACACATACCACCTACCTAAGCATTGTTGCAGACCATGTGCACCCTTTCAGGGAAACGGTATTCCCGGATTTCATTGGCCTCTTTCAGCAGGATAATGCTCCCTGCCACAAAGCAAAAATGGTTCAGGAGTGGTTTGAGGAACATAACAACGAGTTCAAGGTGTTGACTTGGCCTCCAAATTCCCCATATCTCAATCCAATCGAGCATCTGTGGGATGGGCTGAACAAACAAGTTCGATACATGGAGGCCCCACCTAGCAACTTACAGGACTTAAAGGATTTGTCTTGGTGTCAGATACCACAGCACACCTTCAGAGGTCTAGTGGAGTCCATGCCTCGACGGGTCAGGGCTGTATTGGCGGCAAAAGGGGACCAACACAACATTAGTCAGGTTGTCGTAATGTTATGGCTGATCGGTGTATATTTAAACACAAAGGAAAGCATTGTATGTATAGTGATTGTGGTGGTTGTTTTTAATTCCTCTGTTGGTTTTGCAACATAGTACTAGACAGATGAATATAGGAGAAGGGCAGGTTTACCCTGTGTTTGCATTCTAAATGTGAGTACAGGAGATCAGGGGTGGTTTACTTTGAGTTGGCGAATTTCGGGCAAGGTTTTATCCCAAGCTGATGACAGGGATACACACACCTGGTAGGAAGGAGATCCTTCCTTCCCGGTGGCATGAGACAGTTTTTTTCTTAGTGTGAGATGTGTATTTACTTTCTTTTCTTTCCGGTCTTTACATTGCTTTGTGTCGTATACATTGACTGTACATATTCAATCGGGCAAAATAGGTTATCTTGTATAGGTATTTGTAGGTGGTCATTGGGTGGAGACCTTGTTCACATGCGCAGAATTCATTTACCAACAAAAATCTGATTTACCAACAAAAACGTGTACGATTTGTGTGTGCCAATTTCATCCTACAATTTCCACGTACGTCTGAATTTAGTTACAGATTTATGCGCAATTCATACACGAGGCCCCAGGTGTAAAAAGGTCATACATACCCTGTACACAACGTTTAAATATTGTTGGTTTGGCTTCTGAATAATAGATGAGCCTTCTCCCTGAGGTAGTTATACGATTATGTTTTACAGTTCCATGTTGGAGTGGGGGTTTTCATTAATGTGGAACAGTGGAAGAAAATTTCAGCGAACCCGAAAGATTCTATGTTCGTTAAAGAATTGACTGTGTCCATCTGGGGTTCGGCCACACTCAGCACCAGGAGCCTAGAAGGAGAGGTCTGCCCTACATTAAAAACAAACCCAAAGCGCCCGCTGACTCCAAAGAAATACAAGGCTTTGAAAGGTAATTACAACTTATGCCCATTTTGGCATTAACACTGGTCCAAGCATGACTACACCAGCATTGGTTGGTCTTATAAGTTAACAACTTCAATAAATGTTTTGATTGGTTCTTGCTCACGTTACATACAAGCACGACGCTCCCAATGCTTCCGCATTTCAACAGTTTATATTTTAATGTGATCTGCCCATCATATCGCTCTTTTTGCAAGGTAATTTGTGAGGTCACTTTTTGAGAACAATTATTTTAGAAAGACCCTCTGGAGTGGAGTAATTAAGTATTAATACACCAAAATGTTTTTATTTAAGCAGAGTTTGCGCTGACCTTGTTGTATGTTTGTTAAGTAATAATCATGTTTTGTGTTTTTTCAGATTGTTTCCAGAACTGGCTGTCAAAGAAGAACCTGTCTGAAGAGGAGCATCGCCTCAGGGCTGGGAAAGTTGGGAAATATGTCACAGAAAAAATCATGGACATCAACAAAAAAAAGAAAAAAATTGATAACAGAGTGGGCAAGACAGATATACATTAGGAGGGTAAAGGGTGGCTGAACTCGCCTTGGTAGTTGATTAATAGAATCTTATACTGTAGATTAATATACAGTTACATGTTCAGTTGTTTGTTTTAACTGATTAAAAGCACTTCACCCCCACAGTTCAAACTGCTTCTGTCTGTAATCAGCTCAGCTTCCCTAATGTGTTGTCGGTTGTGGTCTTTCATTGTTTGCCCTGTTTCACTCTCTTGCCTCGTTAACTCATCAACCCAGTATGTACACCCCCTTGATGCATTTAAACTTTTTTGTCCAAATGTTAAAACTTTGACATAGTTCATGTGTTTCTTTTGACAAATGTTAATAATATAGTCAAAGCAAAACAATAAACATGCATTGTAAGTACATCATTTGTCAGTGGAAAATTTTAACCGGTCAGTCACAATTAAGTGAAGTTTAGAGTTTGTGCAGCTGCTGTAGTCCTGGGAGCTGTGATCCCCATAATGTTAAGAAAGACTCGTGTCTTGAAATTAGAGAAAATAATACATAGTTAAGTTTTGAAAGAAAGTCAATTTTATAGTAACTATATGTCCCAAAGCTCAACCTGGTACCAGTTACAAGCTGGTAGATGGTCAACCACCTACCATATTCCAACACATGTGAAGCTGGTAGATGGTCGACCAGTTATCATGTTCCAAAACACATGCCGAGCTGGTCAAGGTGGTCACCAGCTTGAGCTGGTCAAGCTGGATTTTCCTGCAGGGTAGTTACAAGTTTACGTTAGCTTTGAGCAAAATTATTGCAGTAGTGATTTCACACTTAAAATAGCCGGACAGCATTGATTATTCACAAAATACTCTGTACAGAATACTCTTAATCATGGGATTGTCACTAGGGAACTATTAATGGCATATTTACTTAATTGAGGCCTTACAGTTATTCTGAAAAAAATCAGGATGTTTGTGAATTAAACTCTGGACGTGTCAGGTGTTTTAGAATATATAAACATATTTAAAGAGTCTCCATGGACAACTCCGGTGTGTTCATATTCTATGGACTGAATGAGTTACTACAGATATTAAACAGTTTATTATACACAAACATGATAGGTATTGCATAACTTATTTTTACGAAATTTGATCCACATTATGTTCAGGTCACCACCTGGTAACTTGCAAATCCTTGAGGGATGTGGTAAGCGCTCATGAGTTTAGAAAGCTGTCCCACTTTGGCTGGCTGGAGAGGAAGTATTTTCTAAATAGTTAGAAAAGTAATTCAACTTTCAGCAACCAATCAACACTTATCATAATATAAAGTTAAGTATTATTAAATGTTTTTGACATTTTAAATGTAAGTTAGGAATAAAAATTATATTCACTTATCAAACTTGTGTTCAGGGTGCTAGAGGTACCGCATTATGATATTTTAGATCACAGTTGCTTGATATATGACAGTAATCTGTGTTTCACCTGTTTTGTGTATTATGCTGTGTTGGGTAGTATTGTAAATATAAGCATGCTCATTCTAATCCTCTGTTCTTGATTTAGGTGTGGTGAACCTCAACAAGATGCTCTGGGCTGTAAGGGAAGAAATGTGTCCCATTTGCAGAGTGCTTTTTGGGATAATCCAGACTGTGTGGGATAATCCAGTAATAAGAAGCGTGGGGTTCTCCGGGGATATTTTATGGACCCCTGATTTCCTGGACAGTGCCCAGAAAGTCAATTTTAGGGAAGGAGAGTGGACTGTGTATTAGGCTTTTTTTGTTGTTTATTTATGCAAGTTATCTTATTGAGATAAAGGGGGTATTTCAGAAAGCAGGTTTAGTGAAAACCTAGAGTTAGTTGATTCAGAGTTGATGGAAACTCTGGATTTACTGTTTCAAAAAGCCAGTTCAGCGTTTCTCTGAGTCAGTTACTACGGCAACATACTCCGTGAAGCTAACCTGCTCACTAGCAGGTTTTATCCAAATAACCCTGAGTTTGTCCTACTCTTTCACTGAAACCTGCCATCTGAATGTATCAGACGGTGTGTCTTTTTCTCGAAGAGCCAGTAGAAGCACAAATATTCAGCAGAAATCTCCGTCGGGAGTGATCAGACCCCGTTTGGATGTTTTATCATTCGCTAGTGATTATCTGTTTGAGAATTACCATTTTTCTGCACAATCGATCATTTATCTGAAAAATATTCTGAGGCCTCATATCGTTGCTATGATACACGGTGGACATGCTCTCAGTTCGGAACAAATTCTTTGTGTTGCAGTTTTCTGTATAACACCGGTGACGCTGAGGCAACCATCTAAGGCAACCATCTCTGTCGGGCTGTCAGAGATGTGACTCTTGCACTGAAACGTGTTCTGTACACTTTAGTAGTGTTCCAAAGTCACAGACCCACAAGACTCATCAAAAAAGAAGTCCACAGAATTGCAGGTATCATTCTAAGCGGTAATCAGTTTATTTAGTATGAAGCTTTGAGACTTGAAGCACAAATCAGTTAATATTTTAGGGTTTCCAGGGGTGATTGGCTGTATAGATGACACTCATACCCCTATCACAGCTCTTTCAGTAAAGGAAGGAGATTAAGTAAGGAGATTAAGGAGTAAGTCTATCCACAGCATTAATGTGCAGATAGGCCAACAAAGAATTGTACTTTTTTCGAGAATTGTACTTATTTTTTGCTTAGAAAATTTCACTTACTATTTAAATATGTTGCATGTAGCCACTGAAAGGTGTCTAATTAGGTAGGGGAGGCTAAACAGCATAAACAATTGCTTAAACTGGTATTATACTTTTCCTGTTTAAAGTATTTTTTTTTTATTTAATCTTCAGTTGCTGCCAAGTACATTTTGTGCCTGTTAGGTTGCACCTGCATAAATAGAGGGCCTCACTTGGTCCAGGCAAGCGAACTCGGCAGTGAAAACTGCCCAGAAGCAACTTTCTGAGACTCAGGAAGTTTGGCATGTCTGTAAAAACTCTCACCAACTTCTACATGTGCACCATTGAGAGTATCCTCTCAGGCTGCATAACTGCCTGGTACGGCAACCGCTCCGATCGCAAGTCCCTCCAGAGGGTGGTGAGGTCTGCGGAACGTGTCATCGGCTGCCATATCCACTCCATGCAAGGCATCTACCATACACGATGCCTTAGGAAAGCACGGAACATCAAAGACTACAGCCACCAAGGCTATGGTCTATTCACACCACTACTGTTGTCTGGTTGACACTACCGGAGCATCGGAGCACGCACTTCCAGACTCAAGAGTTTTTTCCCACAGGCCATAAGGCTCCCCAACCAGCAACAATGATCTATGATCATACTGATCACACATGAACATTCCAAATGCTCTGATGTCTTTCTATGTACATTTAATGTACGTTAGAATATTCTTTTGTATGTACCATTCATAGGCGTATTACACTCATTATATTTATAATATTCAATACTTCTACCCATATTGTTCATAGTTCCCATCCTACTCTCTTTAAAATTGCTGCTAGTTTACATTTTTTATGTATATTATTGCTATATTTTTTAGTCCTTACTATGTAAACCTGCTTTATAAAAGAATGGTAAACTGCACAACATTAACAAGGATGTAAGATGGCACATAGAACACATGAAATCAGAGGAATGTAATCACCTTATTACACACCTAGTATATTCAACTATTTATTTTAGTTTTTGTTTAACAATGCTGTTTTGGCCAACAATAGTACATTGATTATTGACAAATATAGATTGTTATTGACAATTACTTCTTGTCCACTCTGCAGGGCAAGAGCCTGCAAGACATAAATCAGGCAGTCAGTCTATTAAATGCCTAGGCTGCGAAGAAAGTAAAAAACGTAAAATAAAGAGTCCCAAACCCACAATAGTGTGCAACATGTTTCAGTGTCGTCAAGGTAACATAATAAAGTCGCAAAGTGCTGTCCCATTACTATTTATAGCATTTAGAGCCCTTGCAGCCTCTTGCACTCAATCACTTACCAGGTGACATCAGTTAAGTCTGCGAGGACATTGGGGACATTGGGATTGGGCCTCAGAGTTGACTGAACTAATTGTTACCACCTGTTCTGAAACCGTCAACTCTGAGTTTTACAGAGTTGTGGTTTCAACTCAGAGTATGTTAACCCTGCTTTCTGAAATACCCCCAAAATCTCTTGTTAATGCACCTTAAAACATTTCTAAGAGTTGATTTGGTGTTGAGCTTGAATGCTTAGGAAATTGTTTGTCTGATCATTTTGGCATGTTTATGTAAATAATATAATCATTGTCGATGTACAACTAAAAATTGGTATGGCCTTTTAAGAGTTTTGAGTTAGGATGGTATAAACATGTGAAACAAAGTTGTTTTGGTGTCTAGCTTAAACAACGGAGATACTGTTGGTAAGCTAATACTAGAAATGTATATGTAATATTCATAGTCAATAACATTATAGAATGTTTAGTCGTAATATAGGAAACAGTTTGTTTTGTCTACCTGAAGTGATTCTATAGATATTGTTAGTTGGTTGAATAATACTATTTAGCTATGCTAATGTATTCTAAATCATATTCTTATAATTTAGATGTAGTTTAGATGTGGTTTTACATGTACTGTTGTACATTGTAATTGTGTTATTTGTAACTGCACGATTTGAATAAAATATTGAATAGCGTTTTCTTTGACAAATACTGCAATTGCGGTTGATTTTATATTTTCAAACGTGGGTGTA
>JACXGI010010295.1:0-27940 GCA_016801175.1 Esox masquinongy
TTTTTTTTCTCATTTTGTCTCTCATAGTTGAAGTGTACCTATGATGAAAATTACAGGCCTCTCTCATCTTTTTAAGTGGGAGAACTTGCACAATTGGTGGCTGACTAAATACTTTTTTGCCCCACTGTAAATGGTGCATGGATCAGCAGTTTCTTAAAAAAATGTTTTAACCCACACAGGCCCTTAATTCAGAATAAGCCATCTGCAAATGCCAGACTATAAGAATAAAGTGAAATTCTCAAGCCCGAACCCGTCTCTACACCCGCAAATATAGTAAATGCTGCTCTGACATACAGTTCACATAGAAATGTTTATATCAAGCGTTTAACACCAGGCTACGTGACAGAGGCGCAAGTTGGCAGCTGAAATCTAACTTACTTTGAGAGGCATGCTATGGCCTAGTTCTCTAATTCACATTGCAATAAGATGTCAGACGTACTAATGACATTCAAACCCCCTGCAACCCTCCTGCCTTCTGTCAAAACAATATTTTATGACCCTATAACCACCTGCATTGTGGATTTAACCACTGGTACTGGGGCTTATGATATGAGTTGACCCTCACATCACTAGGCATGTAGACCTGTAGGAGCAGTTCTGTTTCTGGCTGTGTGCTACTACCTCTGCATACAACACAACATTATGAACTTGAACTCTGTCATTAATGTGGATTTAATGCATGGGCTCAACATTTTTCACAGTAATGTAATCCGGTGAGTGACAAGAAGTAACACATTGAGATCCACGTGACACTCCAATGAGGAGCAACACAATAGGCTAACTGCACTTTGAGGTCGATGTTCTTCCTAGTCCACAGCTGTACGGCTTTGACTGTTGGGTCCCACTTGCCCACAGATTCAAATTATAAGATGATGTGAAACCACATGGTTAGACAGACTGAGAATTTTCTTTGGACTTTTTTCACTATTTAGATTCTAAAACCTTATGAAATCTGAATAAGGGAGTTTAAAAATAAAATCAATCATCCTTGTATATTTTTAACTGAATTAACCAAGTGTTGCCTCGTTAGGTAGACCTACATAATAGTTCTGGAATTAGCTATTTCAAATAACTTGGCTCTAATATTATTTGCAGCATAGCAAGAGGTGAAACGTCACAATGTGCAGGCAAATTTAATTGACGTTTTTTGCACTTTAATTTTGTGAATAGCTGTCATTAACAATATGGATTTAGTTAGTTCCAAAGCCCTACACAACTGCCCTGCTCTGGGATTTAAGCCAATTGGCTGAGGCGAGGCCAATAATTTGGAGGCGAATTGTTGTATTTGCTCCAGACAGGTGGCAGTCTAAAGCGCAAACCCATGTCTGAATCCACCACATGTATTATTAAAATAGTATTAGGCTTACACTATAATAGTGGCATAAAATTAACAAGACAAATCATTAATGACAATTAATTTGTATGACAATCAAACTTTTTGTAACAGCCCTATCCCTAAGGGTTGTTCTCAGACTCATTTTAATTCAAGGGGAATTTTTTTTTTAATTGTCTTTTGCTTGCAGAGGAAGATTTCTATGAGAAGCTCGCAGGCTCTATCGCCCCTGAGATTTTTGGCCATGAAGATGTGAAGAAGGCTCTCCTGCTGCTACTCGTTGGAGGAGTTCAACAGGCCCCCAAAGGAATGAAGATCAGAGGTGAGTGCAATACACCTTATCCCACTGTTCCAAAACATTGTCCAGTAGCCAAGCTGCTCTGTACTTCCATTTTTATTAACTGGAGTTTCCAGATCTACTAATGGCTGCATTTTCCTGCTTCCAGGCAACATTAACATTTGTCTGATGGGAGACCCTGGAGTAGCAAAGTCCCAGCTGCTGTCTTACATTGACCGTCTGGCTCCCCGCAGTAAGTACAATGTAACTGTCTAGATTACTTCCTCACCGTGTCTCTGTCATTTGCCCACGACATGCTAATGGGCTGTAGCAGAAATTAACTTAAACTAGTTCACACTGAAATCACATGTAAGTACATGAACCAAGTGAAGCAGTGGGAGACAACTTTAGCTACACTTATTTTTATAATTACTGTGGGAATATGTAAACATATTCATCATAGTCATATTCAGGTAAATAAACAAAACAATTATTCCATGTGGGCTCCTGCCACTAACTAGCCAAGCCATGACCTCACCTCCCTGACTCACTCCAGGCCAGTACACAACAGGCCGAGGTTCTTCTGGGGTCGGCCTGACGGCAGCTGTGATGCGCGACCCCCTTACGGGTGAGATGACTCTGGAGGGCGGCGCCTTGGTGCTTGCTGACCAGGGCGTCTGTTGCATCGACGAGTTTGACAAGATGGCCGACGCTGACCGCACAGCCATCCATGAGGTGATGGAGCAGCAGACCATCTCCATCGCCAAGGTTATTGTCCTCACGGCCACACCTGTCTGACAGAAACTCTGAGAACACTGTTTCCTGCAGACTTATCAATTGTATGAAAGTACAGACTATTGATATCCCTATATATGGTTTTCCAGTTCAACAAGAATGTGACTAATTTGTTCCTTTCTCTTACCAGGCGGGCATCATGACCTCCCTCAACGCCCGCTGCTCAATTCTGGCAGCCGCCAACCCTGCCTATGGCCGTTACAACCCACGTAAGACCATCGAGCAGAACATCCAGCTGCCGGCTGCCCTGCTCTCCCGTTTCGACTTGCTGTGGCTCATCCAAGACAAACCGAACGCAGAGTCCGATCTCCGACTGGCCCAGCACATCACCTACGTTCACCAGCACTGCCGTCAACCACCCACGCACTTCACCCCCATCGATATGAAGCTCATGAGGTTGGTTCCTGTTCAAATGGACAGTTTTAACATGCACTCTGCTGCTAAAGTGGTTCTTTATGTAATGTCAGGAATCAAAAGACAACTGTTAGTTGACTTATTAGAATTCCCCTCATATACAGGTAACATAGCGGTTAAAGCGTTTGACCGGTAACAGACAGATTGCTAGATTAAATCGCCTGCTCAATGGATATACTCTGTAGTTATGTCCTTGACCATGACTGTTTACCTTAATTGCTCCCCATAATCCCATTTGTACAATGGAAAACCCTGCATACATCCTCGATTTCAACTGTATTATCGATCTCCAGGCGTTACCTCTCTCTGTGCAAGCGGCGACAGCCAGTCGTCCCAGAGGCACTGGCCGATTACATAACAGCTGCCTATGTGGAGATGAGGAAGGAGGCGCGCGTCAGCAAGGACACCACCTTCACCTCCGCCCGTACACTCCTGTCCATCCTACGGCTCTCCACGGCGCTGGTGAGTCACCTTGTCCCAACCTATGACGCTGGAGAGACATTTCCCCCGTTTTTGGGGTTTCAGTGTTTTTCTCTGCTTTATTTTGTCCCTGCAAAACAATTGAACTCAAGTGTTACTTGTTCATCAGTGGCCTTCAGTTAACCCCTTGCAACTACACCTCTGTCATTCTGACTGGGGTAATGTTTAGGCTCAAGAGCGGCACACTGCTGCGTGGCTTGACGGATCTGTCTTCTTGTTGCAGCCCGTTGTGTGCTAAAGTGCTTACAGTGCAGGTAGTGGTAGTGGCTCAGTTTACCCGCAGTGTGAGCACTTCTTTCACACGTCGGGTGCCGGGCCTCCATCCTGTCCATTAAATCTGTGGAACTTATTCCGTTTGGCCGTGGTAGCGTCCGGGTGTCAAAAGTGCTGTTTGTGCAGGTAGCTGATTCAACCCACCCTACTGCAAAACCAGCACTTCCAGACACACTTTGTGCTGGGCAACGTCTGGGTAGCCATCAGAGGGCCAATGTGACAGCTGTTGCAGGAACCTAATGTTGTAAAGGCTGTTTACATACCCTTTATGCAATTATGTTGTTTGATTAACACTGAATAGGACCTGGTATGTTATATTCTGATGCAGCTGTTTTGTCTGGTCCCAGTCAGCTTTGCAGGGTTTGCAATCAGCCTGTGTGCTATGAAGCAGCTGTGCAAACCCATGCAAAACTGACTGTGGCTGGAACCAGTCGTCGCTCATCACCCGAAAGCCTCATACGATACAAATGTGACTTGGACTAGATAGTTTTGAAATATTTGGACACGGACACAATTTTCATATTTTGGGCTCTGTACACCACCACAATGGATTTGAAATGAAACAACCGAGATGCAGTTGAAATGCAGACTTTCAGCTTTTAATTCAAGGGGTTGAACAAAAATATTGTATGAAATGTTTAGGAATTGCAACCATTTTCATACAGTCCCCTTATTTTAGGGGCTCAAATGTAATTGGACAAATTTACACAATCATGAATAAAATGTTCATTTTTAATACTTTGTCGAGAATCCTTTGCAGGCAATGACTGCTTGAAGTCTGGGATGCATGGACATCACCAAATGCTGGGTTTCCTCCTTTGTGATGATTTGCCTGGCCTTTACTGCAGCTGTCATCAGTTGTTGTTTGTTCGTGGGTCTTTCTGTCTCAAGTTTTGTCTTTAGCAAGTGAAATACATGCTCGATCGGGTTGATCAGGTGATTGACTCAGCCATTGCAGAATATTCCACTTGTTTGCCTTAAACCCCTGGGTTGCTTTCGCTGTATGTTTTGGGTCATTGCCCTTCTGTAAAGTGAATCGCCGTCCAGTCAACTTCACTGAATTTGGCTGAATCTGAGCAGACAATATATTGCTATACACTTGAGAATTCATCCGGCTGCTTCTCTTCTGTCACATCACCAATAAACACTAGTGACCCAGTGCCATTGGAAGCCATGCATGGCCATGTCATCACACTGCCTCCACCGTGTTTTACAGATAATGTGGTATGCTTTGGATCATGAGCCGTTCCAAGCCTTCTCCATACTTTTTTCTTTCCATCATTCTGGTACAGGTTGGTCTTAGTTTCATCTCTCCAAAGTATGCTGTTCCAGAACTGGGCTGGCTTTTTTAAATGTCTCTTGGCAAAGTCTAATCTGGCCTTTCTATTTAGGCTTATGAATGGTTTACACCTTGTGGTGAACCCTCTATTTGCTCTCATGAAGCCTTCCCTTTATGGTAGACTTGGATAATGATATGCCTACCTCCTGGAGTGTTCTTCACTTGGCTGGATGCTGTGAAGGGGTTTTTCTTTACCGTAGAAAGGATCCTACTATCATCCACCACTGTCTTCTGTGGATGTCCAGCCTTTTTGTGTTGCAGAGTTCACCAGTGCGTTCTTTTTCTCGCAATGTCTCCACTCCTAATGGTCCTGCTATCTCTGATGGATTTTTTTTGCAGCCTAAGGATGGCCAGTTTCACTTGCATTGAGAGCTCCTTTGACCACATGTCGTGAGTTCACAGCAACAGCTTCCAAATATGAATGCCATACCTGGAATCAACTCCATACCTTTCACTTGTTTAAGGAAAGATTTGCTATTTTTGATCTAGGTCCTTTTATCAGATTATCTATCATAATCCTGGACTGTGGAGATATTATTTTTTGGAATAAGGTTTTGAGTTTGATTGTTTATTAGAAGCCTCTCCCGGCTAAAATGAAAGTGAAAGGGACAACGGATATAGCGTTCGAAAGTATATGATGCATTCGGTTTTCCAAAATGGGAAGGCCACGGTATATGGATATAGGTCTCTGTAAATTTTGTGCCAAAATATAGGTCTCCTGAAAAAATTGTGCCACAATAAGCTTTGTATCAATGGGTATGTTCTACATGAAACCAAACTATTTTTTTCATAAACAATGTACTACCTCACAACATCTGTAAACTTCCGCACTCGAGCTAACAGCACGGTGCTGTTTCAAAACAGCTGAACTACAGTGCTGACCTCACTGGAGTTTACTAGCTAGCAACAAGCACAATTTACGTACATGTATCAAAATGTTTTGAGAATGTGCAGTCCCCTTACAGAATTGAGTTGATCGTTTAGACTCTTCAGCCTCTGCCTCTTCCAGTTTCTTTGGGGATTCCGCCTCATCCATGGACACATCAAGGTTCTCAATGGCATTAGGTAGCAATAAATCCCACTCCTAACGTGAGCTACAGTTTAGCAAATGAAGCCAGTTGCCAGATAGATCCTCCTTGCAGACAGATTCACATCAGTTTACCAGCAGCTAATAGAACTTGTTGGCATTTTTGTTTGAGTTAATACTAGCTAACGTAAGCTACAGTTCTGTAAACAAAGCCGGTTATGGATACAGCCTCCTCACAGACAGATTCATCCGCGTGGCAGCTGCTTATACATCTTTCAGAAAGAATAAACCGCGATAACCATTGATACAATGCTCGTTTTGACACTAATTGTTTTTGGAGAACATATGGAGACCCATATCAATATACCCTAGCCTTCCCATTTTGGAAAACCATATGTATTATAATTTTGAACGCTATATCCATTGCCCCGTCCACTTTCATTTTAGCCGGGAGAGGCCTCCTTTAAAAAATCGTTAACTCTCTCAAAACTGTATTAATTCCAAAAAATGTCTCCACAGTCCAGGATTAGGCTAGATAATCCGGAAAAAGGCCACAGGATCAAAAATGGTAAACCTTTCCTGTAATTGGTGAAGGAATAGCCCACATCTATCCATGAAACAGCCTTTGAGTTAATTGTCCAATTACTTTTGGTCCCTTGTCAAGGAGGGGGCTATATACAGCTCTGGAAAAAATTAGACCACTGCAAAATTGTCATTTTCACTGGTTTTACTATTCATAGGTATGTGTTTGAGTAAAATGAACAATTTTGTTTTATTCTATAAACTACTGACAACATTACTCCCAAATTCCAAATAAAAAATATTGTCATTTAGAGTATTTATTTGTAGAAAACAACTGGTCAAAAGAACCAAAAAAGATGCATTGTTTTCAGACCTCAAATAATGCAAAGAAAACTAATTCATATTAATTTTTCAACAACAAAACACTAATGTTTTAACTTAGGAAGAGTTCAGAAATCAATATTTGGTGGAATAACCCTGATTTTTAATCACAGCTTTCATGCATCTTGGCATGCACTCCAGTCTGTCACATTGCTGTTGGGTGACTTTATGCCACTCCTGGCACAAAAATTCTAGCTCGGCTTTGTTTGCTGGCTTGTGACCATCCGTCTTCCTCTTGATCAAATTCCAGAGATTTTCAGTGGGGTTCAGGTCTGGAGATTGGGCTGGCCATGACAGGGTCTTGATCTGGTGGTCTTCCATCCACACCTTGATTGACCTGGCTGTGTGGCATGGAGCATTGTCCTGCTGGAAAAAACAATTCTCAGAGTTGGGAAGCATAGAGCAGAAGGAAGCAGGTGTTCTTCCAGGACAACCTTGTACTTGGCTTGGCTCATGTGTCCTTCACAAAGACAAATCTGCCCGATTCCAGCCTTGCTGAAACATCCCCAGATCATCACCAATCCTCCAACAAAGTTCAGTGAGTGCGAGACACTGTGGCTTTGTAGGCCTCTCCAGGTCTCCGTCTAACCATTAGACGACCATGTGTTGGGCAAAGCTGAAAATTTGACTCGTCAGAGATGACCTTACTCCATTCCTCTACAGTCCAATCCTTATGGTTTTTTGCAAACTTCAGCCTGGCACTTCTTCACTTCTCATTGATGAAGGGCTTTTTTCTAGCTTTGCATGACTTCAGCCCTGCCTCTAGGAGCCTGTTTCGAACCGTCCTCGCTGTGCACTTCACCCCAGCTGCTGTTTGTCATTCTTTTTGTAGGTCACTTGATGTCATCCTACGTTTGTTGAGTGACATTTGAATGAGTTGACGGCCATCTCTCAGTGGACAGTCGTTTTTGCCCTCTGCCAGTCTTAGCTTTGTTGTCCCCAATGTCTGTTGCTTGACCTTGTTCTTATGAACCGCCGTCTTTGAAATGTTCAGGATGGAAGCAACCTGACGCTCACTGTATCCCTCTGCCAGTAAAGCCAGAATTGAACCCTTTTCCTCAAAGCTTTTCTTTTCAACTCTTTTGTCATCTATTCAAATGACCTTTTAGGTACTACTTGCACTGTTTTTGCCATCCAGCTGGTCTTATTGCAAGAGGAAAGTGATGACCACCGCAGTGGTTTTTATACTTTTCCTCGTTAAATTAGATTTGGTTCAGGTAATCACCTAATCAGTACCTCATTAAGTCTAATGAGGTGTGCCTGTGTTGGAATTTAACAGACACTGGAATGGAATGGCTGCCATACATGTAGAGATGCTGATTTAAGAAAAATTAGGAGTGGTCTCATAATTTCTTCCAGAGCTGTATATTAAAGAGCTGTAATTCCTAAACCCTTCTCTTAATTTGGATGTGAATACCCTCAAATTAAAGCTGAGAGGCTGCACTTGAAGCCCATATTCATTATTTAACTAAATTGAATATATTTTGGTAAACAGACCAAATAACAATTTGTGTCCAGTTATTTCTGGACCTAACTGTATATTTAACACCAGAGACCGGCCGCCAGGCCGCGGCAATCGAGAGACTAGCTGGTGTTGAGAGGCGGAGACCTGGGCAATTGCTGACTGTTCCAGAGGGCATTGCACTTGTCTCGGTCTGACAGTGCCGGCACAACGCGACCTACGACACCAGCTCCAAACTAACTTTGAACACTGCAATTATTTTGACATTTGCTCTGTTCTGCAGCCCCTTTCAATTGAAGTTGTTATATTGGCATGATGTAGCAAAGTACATATTTGCGAAAGCTTTAATTTGTCCTTTTACGATGTAACTTAATAAAATAAGCTCCCCAACAGGACAGTTCATGGAACATTAATCACTGGCCAAAAAAAGATTGACAATAGCATAACGACTCTTTTTCTTTCCCCTCCCAGGCCCGTCTGCGTTTGGTAGACGTGGTGGAGAAAGAAGATGTTAACGAGGCTATGAGACTAATGGAAATGTCTAAGGACTCCCTGCAGGCTGACAAGTCGAGTGCTTCCAGGTTAGCAATTCCCCTCTCTGGGGAAACTAGGTTGTCCCCAATGACACAGTTGGTTCTATAATTACTTTAACATTTCTTACCAGATGTCTGTGTTGAGCTAAATTTTAGCTCAGAAGCAGTTGGCAAAATTCCAGGGTTTTTTACAGCTTTATCTTTTCACAGTACCTCATGTTTACCGGAGAAGTTGTTTAAACCTGTAGAAATGTCGGCTGTTTATAACTTCACTGATGACCTCAGCAGTGTGTTAATGTGTTAACCCACCTTGACAAATTCGAAATTAAATGATATAAAAATGTAAGTATGTAGTGTAGACATTAAGAAGGGGAAAGGAAAACTGCTTTTCAACAGCACGGGTAGCCATGACAATGTAATAACAAATACAGATTGTATATAGAAGCTTTAGTATCCTAGAGCTGGCAGTATGGCTAAAGGCCAGTTGATTTAGATCTGAGTGTTATTGGAAAACTCAAACTGTTTGAGCAACTTGTAAGCCATTTAGCTGACTCTGGATATTATAATCAAGTGAGGTAATGTTGTACTTGGTCATCTGTGTTAGACCCATCTTTATCACAGTTTGAAGGATAACTAGCAACATTTTTCCTGTCAGTTGATTTGATCTGGTCCTGTTATGTTTCTGAAAATTCATAGGTTTGAACATAGCCCTCATGTAAATTTCCATTACTTTTTAGAGCCCAGCGGCCTGCGGACGTGATCTTCTCCCTGCTCCGGGAGCTGGCCACTGAGGGAGTGGCAGGCCGCGGTGGGTCGGGGGGTTTGGTGCGCATGGCCGAGGCTGAGCAGAGGTGCGTTTCCCGCGGCTTCACCCCCGCGCAGTTCCAAGAGGCTCTGGAGGAGTATGAAGAGCTCAACGTGTGGCAGGTCAACCAGGCCCGTACCCGCATCACCTTTGTCTGAAGACGTCCTCCTGAACCGCTACAGGCATCTGTCAAACAAACCCAAGGCGCAAAGGGCTCTGCTTGTTATGAAATGTCTAAGCTACTGACTACAATGGCACCCTAAGAGTCCCGATCTGAAACATCCTGAGAGAATGTAATGGAAACCTGCATGGTGGTCTTGACTTTGTTTTGCAACAGAGAAGTTGCCAACTGGGGGTGGGGGGGGCTGCCTTGGTTAAGCGCTTGATTGGCTAAAGTGCTTTTAAAATGTTTGTTAGGTTGCTGTTCTCAAATGCAACTTTTTGTAAGTACAGCCGGCTCTTCCAACCTCTTGTATGAAGTGTGTAATGCATCACTTGCATAGCAGAACCATAGGTCCTTAAAGTTAAATCAATGCTGAGAGCTTCACTGACATTGAGCTTCTGTGTTCCATGTGTTAAAATTTAGGCAAACCTTTAATATCCTTTTAAAATGGCATGAATAGTACTTGAAATGTACTCCTACATTGTAAGTGTTAATAAAGTCATGGCATAACTTTTGTAGTTGGAAAGTTACTCAAATGCTGAACTTTCATTCCTGGTTTTGATGATCTTTCACAAATGTATTTTTCTTACAAATAGTGTTACTTACCCCAGAATGTTATTCAATGCAGTCCTACAGATAGAATTTACTGTATGTAGGTTAGTCAGCCTTGTTACCATGTGTCTTTCTGTGTGTGAAAAAAGAATTGTTTAAAATGGTCCTGGCACCTGGTTTGTTTTAGTCCAACGTTAATTGCTGCTTTTGGTAGCAGTTGTCCACGGTTGTTTCACTTGTAACTACATACCATGAATTCTGTCAAGTACGTTTTTGTCAAACTTGTGTTGTAGTATGAACATGCCATCGGCTAATGTGTTACAGAAGGTAATGTTAGTGTTATTCACTTAACCGAAGTTGACTGATAACCCAGTTAAAACTTCAATTGGATTGATAGCCTGAGATGAGTTGATGATATCAGGGTTCCCACTGGGCATGGAATTTCTGGAATATCATGGGATTTTAAAAAGTATATTCCAGACATGGAAAGTCAGGTGATTTTATATTTTTTTTTTTGGCCAAGTCATGGCGCATTATCCTGCTGAAAGAGGCCAATGCCATCAGGGAATACCGTTGCCATGAAAGGGTGCACATGGTCTGCAACAATGCTTAGGTGGTACATGTCAATGTAACATCCACATGAATGGCAGGACCCAAGGTTTCCCAGCAGAACATTGCCCAAAGCATCATGCTGGATTGCCTTCTTCCCATAGTGCATTCTGGTGCCATGTGTTCTCCAGGTAAGTGACGTACACGTACCCAGCCATCCACATGATGTGAAAGAAAATGTGATTCATCAGACCAGGCCACCTTCCATTGCTCCGTGGTCCAGTTCTAAGCATCAGAACTGGACCATGGAGCAATGGAAGAAGGTGGACTGGTCTGATAGAAGAATGTGCCCATTGTAGGCAGAAATGCAACAAACTGCGATCCACTGTGTATTCTGACACTTTTATATCAGTACTAGCATTAACTTTTTCAGCAATTTGAGCTACAGTAGCTCGTCTGTTGGATCGGAACACACGGGCCAGTCTTAGCTCCCCACATGTATCAATGAGCCTTGGCCGCCCATGACCCTGTCGCCGGTTTACCGCTTTTCCTTGGACCACTTTTGATAGGTACTGACCACTGCAGACCTGGAACACCCCCACAAGGGCTGCAGTTTTGGAGATGCTCTGACCCAGTCGTCTAGCCATCACAATTTGGCCCTTGGCAAAGTCGCTCAGATCCTTACACTTCCCATTTTTCCTGATTCTAACACAACTTTGAGGACAGAATGTTCACTTGCTGCCTTATATATCCCACTGACAGGTGCCATGATAACGAGATTATCAGTATTATTCACTTCACCTGTCAGTGGTCATAATGTTATGGCTGATCGGTGTGTTTAAGCAGTGAAAACTTAGTTTTGTACTGAAAACGTCTGTGAACTAGTAAATAAAGCTTGCAAATTGATGGGTTTAAAATACTGTGGGCTGGATTTTATCTGCTCAGTGCTCTGCACAAAGGCTGCTTGTTTTTCCGTCATTATAGGTCATGGAAATTCAGCTTTTTAGTCAGGGAAAAGTCAAGGAATTTGACAATAGACTTAAGAGTGGGAAACCTGTGATATGCTGCAGTTGTTTCATTACAATAGGACCATATCATGTCATGTCACCCGGCCAAGTGTCTAATCCTCATCTAAATGATACACCTGTCACAGAATGGTGCTTACTACTTCCCTACGATAAAGGAAAATGGAAAGGCTATACTGACATGGAAAGTGACATAGTCAGTATTTCTTTCAAATGGGTCATGATGTGGCTTACCTGCTGCCTTCTGTGCCTATTTACTCATGCAGTTTGAATTTGAATCAGGCGCACTGCTCTTTCAGCAAAATGTGTCCTTCCCCAATATCTTGTGAAATAATGCCTAAAAATGCCTGGTAAATATATTTTAAAAAACTGTTAAAATCAGAATTAAGGGTCAGGACTGTCCTAATAACCCAAAATGGAATATATTTGTTTCCAGATGAAACCATTAGTTTGAACTTCAAATAGAAATGTGCCATTTCCAGGAAAAACAGCTGTCCCATTTACCTTTTTAAGAGTGGTTTGAGTCAGAGGGGGACGTATTGGAGCAGTTCTTCTGATTTCAACACAAATGCACAAACTATGATGCCCAGTTGTATATCGCACATTTTGTTTTTGTGTTCATTTCTACGTAGGCTTCATTTTATTGCAGATCATTTGGGTGCATAGATATTGATGCTGTGCTCTGGTGAATACGCCTTTAAGTTTCTTTCCTAAATTTGCAAGTTTTCCCCCTAGGATGCCCTATTTCTACTCTGCAGGTGTTGTTTTCCTTCAGACTCAACTGTGAGTTTCCATTTGAAGTCGGAACATTATGACTTTGCCACTAAATTCCAGAAGCTTTTCATTCTTAATTGGCACCTGAGGCTCTATTTAAAATCAAGGTTGGGCCAATATAATCGTTTTAATGGTTTTGTGATTCTATTGGACAGGCGCTTGCACGTCAGTCACTGACGTGGAGACCTATATTTATGACACCTGACTTCACGGTTACAGTAAAGACCACATCCCATGCATAGGTGAGTACAGATCTTCTATAGCACATAATAACATTGTTCATCATAGTTAACATGTATACTCCATGTTTTCTAAACTGTTCAGTACCATGACTAACAAAAGATGTGATTTTTCTAACTGCTCACTAAAATGCATGTATTTACATGATCTTTATCAATTTCAAAAAGAAATAGTGTGTTGATTTCCACTAGGAAATTAAAACAACATAACATCAATTTTAATTCATACATTTTTTAGTTAATTTGAAACTTTTAGATTAAATGCACATCTTATGTCAGTATCTTTGAATCAAGTATTTAAGTGATAAAACATAGATGCCGGTTTGCAGGTGGCCAAGATGATTTCTCCATTGTGGTTGGTGGGGGCTACATGCTGTATGATGATTCTCCCAGGTGGGATAACTTTCTCTTACATTACATGAGTTTAGGCAATTGAAAATGATTGAATGGATGTCTTTAGTAAATAGGATATTCCATCTGGAAATGTAATGATGAGTCTGGCGTGTATCTTCTGCAGTTTGGCTGGAGGCAAAGTCTCTGCTGAGTGCCATCAAGCAGGAAGGTAAAAAAAATTTGGGAATTACATTCCATGTTTTTACTTTCAGGTGTATTGACATTGTGTAATTTCAACCCTACTAGCACAGTGTTAAGAAGTCATTGAAAAGACATCCTTTATGGTTGAAAAGATGTCTTTCAAATAATATCCCTTAGTGGAAATGTTTTAATTTTCTAATGAAACAATACAACAATTTTAGTTATGAATGGAAATATCCTCATAAATTACATTGTTCTCCAATATTCTGGGTTCTTCCCCCCATATCTTGGGTTCTTCCTTTCTCTTCTCATCTGACCCACCTCTCCCCAAAGAGTTGACCCCTGTAAGTGCTGTGAGTATTGATTCAGAAAAGGCTAACGGCTTCCTAACTCATTTGAGAGCAAAGCGCAACGTGGAACCCAGATGGTACAGAGGCAGCCCAGACTTCCAGGCTTACTACCGCTACTACAGTAGTATCGGACACACGGAGGGGGTGAGAGAGAAAACAAAACAAAATCAATAACTTATGAAGCACTTTTGAATTAGCATAGCCAGTTGAGGTCAACTTACCTGGTAAAATATGGATACATTTTTTCTATATTCATGATGTCTTGCTGTCATACTGTTTGATATCTGTGTGATTAATGACTAACACCTTTTTTTATATTTTACTTTGCTAATTTCCACCTCTTCTCCACCTTTTAAGCTGTATGAGATTGACAGAATCAGGATGCTGTACCAACAGATGAGACAGCTAGAACACGTTTACGGACCTGACGCCTCCCACTTCCAGAACAAGCTGGGAGTGCCCACCGTCAAAATGTGCGATCCAGCCACGGACAAAAAATGCAAAGCCCTACCTCCTACTCCCGCCCCGATAAAAAGTGCCCCGCAGCCCAATCCCCCTCCGGTCCTCTCCCAGACTGATGTTGTGTACCTGTGCAATGCCAAGGACCCCCTCTGCAAACCCCACATTGTGTACCTCCCCACCGGGGCCGTGCCCGTACTCTGTGACCCCCGCCTCCACCCGTCCTGCAAGCTCCACAAGCTCCCTCCACCACCACCCCCCATAATTGCCAAATCTGCCCCACCCCCACGACCACCCCCGGCCCCCAAAAAGTCAGCTCCACTTCCAGCTCCCATCCAGATCTTCAAGGGCATGGAGTATGACTGCGATCCCTACTGGGACCCGGACTGCCTGATTGACCACCCACCCAGACCCTTCCATGGAAAGGCTGGCCCACCACCACCACCACCACCAATTAAAGAGGAACCAATCTTGCACACACCTCCCCCTGCGCCCGTCCCCAAAAAAGTGGCCTATCCCTATTATGGCTACCCCTACAGCTATGGGCACGAACTCTATGATCCGATCCGCTTCCAGTACCCCTCACCGCCTGCCGACGGCCCTGAAGATAGTGGTAGTGAGTAAGCACACTGATGCTCTAAAAGCTGTGGGTTTATCTTGTGCTTTGAGCGTTTCGACAGCGAAGAGCAAAGGCTTGTTTTTTCCCCCTCCAAATTTATAATGACAAAGGAAGTGTTTACACAGGAAGCATAATTCTGAAGAGCTGATGCGAAAAAAAATTGTGATTGGTCAAAAGACTACAGTACGAATAAAGATTACATTTTGGCTGTCTGTGTATACGCTGCCAAATAAGTACAGGTTATACATATTAGAGGTCTTTGAGCAATAAAGCATGTAATCCTGTTCTCAATGTGCTGGTGAATGTTATAACGGGTGACGCTGTTACAGTGATAAAGACCCACAATGGTTGATGTATTATCATCCTGTGTGCTGATGTCCTTACAGCCTCTAGAATCGGACAAAAAGATAGCGACAAAGTTAATATTGACTCCAATGATGAAAAATAAATGTTTTAAAGAAATCTCGGTCTGGGTTGTTTCTCTGCTGTACTCTGTTACTACATACCAGTAGTTTTTATCCTTTTTGCATGTCATTTATAGCAGTGGTTCTCAAACTCCTGGGGACTGCCTCAATCTCACAATTTTGTTGTTGCCTTAAAATAGCTCACCGTAATCAACTAGTCAAGGGCATTTCCTGAAGTTCATTCAGATGTGCTAGCTGTGGAATACTAGTATATGAAATGACTAGGGGTCCACAGAGGTTTAAAAATCACTGATTTAAAGAGATAACGTGGCAGCAACGTAAGCCTGAAATGTACAAGATGGAAACCTCCTGTACAGGAGAAAAACTGACTCCTTCAGTACTGGTGCCACGTGGCTGGTAAAAAAAGTTTGTTGATGAAAAACTGCTAGCTACAGGCTGGGGGTTGTCGACATCCAGCACCTTTTAATATCGAATAAATGCTGACTGTCATAGCCCCCCTTCCCAAACCCACACATTTCCTGTTTAATGCACTTCACACACTACCTCTAATGGCAATGCACAGCAGGACACCAAACTACATCAAAAAGGCAGGTAACTGCAAACACACACCTTCGGCCAGTAAATATTGAAACCATGCTGAGCCCACAGTCCAGAACTTATTCCCTCACTTTAACATGTTTTTTTCTTGGTATTGGGTTACGTTTGTCTACTAACTTCAGTAGAGGCTCTTGAAAAGCCAGAATTGGGTTTGATTTTACACTGAGGCCACTAACAAAAATGTATACGTATAAGCTTGGAAACCCAGAACTTAATTAGCAGGTAACTGCAACAGTAATACAATCAGAAACACAACCTTCCAACTGCATACACATCTAACAAATTTGTGTCATTTGTGTGCTAGGAATATGGGAACTACTTATGATTTATTCATTTGTCTAAATATTCAGTGGTGGAAATATTTTTACATTGTACAATTAACAAAAAGTAACTCTTATAGTTTTATATAGTTTTATATTTACTGATAGCTACTTCACAGGGTACAGTGTACTTATAGTTCCATTACTAGTTTTTTACATTACAGGTTTTTGTGATGTAAAAGAATGAGACAAAGGTAAATCATGTCTGAAATTTTCCACTTTTAATGTGACCTATAATGTGAACAATTCAATTGAAAAACAAACTGAAATCTTCAAGGGGGAAAAATGAAAAATAAAAACCTTACAATAACCTGGTTGCATAAGTGTGCACACCCTCTTATAACTGGGGATGTGGCTGTATTCAGAATTAACCAATCACATTCAAACTCATGTTAAATTGAAGTCATTACACACCTGCCATCATTTAAAGTGACTCTGATTAATCACAAATAAAGTTCAGCTGTTCTAGTAGGATTTTCCTGACATTTTCTTAGTTGCATCTCAGAGCAAAAGACATGGTCTGGAGAGAGCTTCCAAAACATCAGAGGGATCTCATTGTTGAAAGATATCAGTCAGCATAAGGGTACAAAAGAATTTCCAAAGCATTAGATATACCATGGAACACAGTGAAGACAGTCATCATCAAGTGGAGAAAATATGGCACAACAGAGACATTTCCAAGAACTGGATGTCCCACCAAAATTGATGAAAAGATGAGAAGAAAACTGGTCAGGGAGGCTTCCAAGAGGCCTACAGCAACATTAAAGGAACTGCAGGAATTTCTGGCAAGTACTGGCTGTGTGCTACATGTGACAACAATCTCCCGTATTCTTCATATGAATGGGCAATGGGGTAGGGTGGAAAGACGGAAGCCTTTTCTTACAAAGAAAAACATCCAAGCCCGGCTGAAGTTTGCAAAAACAAACATCAAGTCCCCCAAAAGCACGTGGGAAAATGTGTTATGGTCTGATGAAACCATGGTTGAACTTTTTGGCCATAATTCCAAAAGGTATGTTTGGCACAAAAACAACACTGCACATCACCCAAAGAACACCATACCCACAGTGAAGCATGGTGGTGGCAGCATCATGCTTTGGGGCTGTTTTTCTTCAGCTGGAACCGGGGCCTAAGTCAGGGTGGAGGGAATTACGAACAGTTCTATATACCAGGCAATTTTGGCACAAAACCTTCAGGCGTCCGTTAGAAAGCTGAAGATGAAGTTCACCTTTCAGCATGACAATGACCCAAAGCACACATCCAAATCCACAAAAGCATGGCTTCACCAGAAGAAGATTAACGTTTTGGAATGGCCCAGCCAGAGCCCAGACCTGAATCCAACTGAACATCTGTGGGGTGACCTGAAGAGGGCTATGCACAGGAGATGTCCTCGCAATCTGACAGATTTGGAGCGCTTTTGCAAAGAAGTGTGGGCAAATATTGCCATGTCAAGATGTGCCATGCTAATAGACTCCTACCCAAAAAGACTAAGTGCTGTAATAAAATCAAAAGGTGCTTC
Source organism: Esox masquinongy (assembly GCA_016801175.1). Taxonomy (NCBI): domain Eukaryota; kingdom Metazoa; phylum Chordata; class Actinopteri; order Esociformes; family Esocidae; genus Esox; species Esox masquinongy. Next base: position 17,764 of record JACXGI010010295.1, read on the forward strand.
AACAAAGTATTAGTTTAAGGGTGTGCACACTTATGCAACCAGGTTATTGTGAGTTATTTATATTTTATTTTTCCCCCTCAAAGATTTCAGTTTGTTTTTCAATTGAATTGTTCACGTTATAGGTCACATTAAAGGTGGAAAAAGTTCTGACATGATTTATCTGTGTCTCCTTCTTTTACATCACAAGAACCTGGCATTTTAACAGGGGTGTCCAGACATTTTATAGACTTTTTATTGTATAGACTTTATTGTATATTGTATAGACTTTATTGTATAGATTGTATATACTTTTTATATCCACTGTACATGCACATGGCTTGCTGATCAAAACTGATGAGTTGATTCTCAGTGAAATTGTCATACTCTTCACAACTTATAAACATTCATCGTGTGAGCCATGAAAAGCAAAATTATCCATTCAATTATCAAAATCTGTCAGACAAACATGTATTTTCTATAAATATCTATGACATGGAATGTTTTTGATGTCTGCTAAATCTGCAAATTATCTGCCAGGTGACATAGTAATGACATAGGAATCACAATCTTACCCATCAAGTTTGGAAGCATATTAAAAATTAAGATTCCACTGCAAATTGAACGCTTCTGTTCCTCACTCAAAACTTTCCCTTTCAACTTTTTTGGAAAGGTAAGAAAAAGGTGCCGTGATCTCTTAATTTTTTCCAGAGCTGTATATGGAGCTTGCACACAGCACAATCACTACCATTTTTCAACATGAAGGAACATCACAACCCTGAACAGCAGCTATGTTTGTAGAAGAGAAATAAGATGTGTAAGAATGGACATGCAAATGTGAATTTTCTGTTTATATGTAACACATTGCTACAAAAATAAATTTAGATACAAATGTGCATATACCTTTGTCTGTATACTACAGTATTGTACAGTAATTTCTTTTCCCAGTAAACTTCTACCTACTGTAGAAATCGGTATTTAAATAGCTCAGTGTGATACACAATAGCGTTCAGCTACACAAAACAGACATTTGTGTATAAGCAGTCAGTGTCAACAATAAAGTAGAACAAAACTGAAATTTGTAACTAAACATTTCCAGGGTTGACTGCCATGGTGAAAAATCATCTAAACATTTTGACCAGTACGGCTGACAAGATGACAAAAAAAACTTTTCATTTTGGTGGCATTGGCCAATTTACTGACACAATAACTACATTTTGAGGCATGAATAAAATGTTTTGTGTGAGTTACTACATTTTGCAAACACGCAATAGAGTTGTGATGTCCCATAAAACACGATTGCACTTACAATCGAGAATGTTAAGACTGTTTTAAAAACTGAGCCAAAACAATTGAGAAAGTAATACCATTTCTCTTAAAAAGTGCAGGAATCCAAATAAGTACCATTCAATACCTCACCTGGTAAAAAGAATGCAAAAGATTTTGAGATTTTTTTTTTTATATTAGATGAAAAATACACTAAAAGGGATTTCAGAGATTGTTAATCCTTGATATCCTTCATCAATGCTTACAGACGATAAACTACCGGTTTCCAAAAAGTTTCAAGTCTGGACATGGATACTGCAATCGTATATTATTATAATTATTATTATATATGTTGATGTATGCTTTGGAGTTTTTGAAGATATAGTTTCAGACATGTTTTTTTTTTCTTCAGTTGAGACAGTACAGCAAGATGGGATGATTTTTTTTTTTTTAAATAGCAATGGGCCACATTCTAACACATGCTGCAGTAGTATGCACCGGCTTAGAATGCTAGATCTCCCTAAACCACTGTTTGAGATGCAGTTGTGCTCAAAAGTTTGCATACACTTGGAGAATTGGTAATATAGCAGGCAAAACACGTCTTTTATTTCTTATGGGATTCAAATTCAACTGTAGGTCATAACAGAATGGCACAATCATAAAACAAAACATGGCAACAAAGAAAAAAATGACCTGACCCCTGTTTAAAAGTCTGCATACCTTTAGTTCTTATTACTGTGTATTGCCCCCTTTAGCATCAATGATCGTGTGCAGTCTTTTGTAATATTTGTCTATGAGGCCCCGAATTCTTGCAGGTGGTATAGCTGCCCATTCGTCTTGGCAAAATGCCTCCAAGTCATGCGAAGTCTTTGGTCATCTTGCATGAACTGCACGTTTGAGAACTTTATTGAACAAATAGGGGAATCAAAGACCACGAAAAATCAGCAGATTATTTATTACTTACAGAAAAATGGAACAACAAAACAAAGCAAAAAGATGAAAATGTCATTTCTGTTCATATACATGGATTTGTTAATGTGCATACTCACAAATGTTTAACAAGTGGTGAGTATGAATGCGAGCAATTTTGTACATGGTTTTCTTCCTGTTTTTTTGTTAGGTTTTACAATATGGACAAGTGTCCTTTGAGACACTTCTAGCATGTGCTATCTTTGAAAACAGTAAGCAGGTTTGGTGAGAACAGAATGTTCCCTTGTATCTGTGTGCACAAGAATCAAGAGTGTTACTCTTAACATAAAATACAGACAAGCAAATAATTTGCAGTGTTTGTGACCTTCGTTCAATCCATCTCATTCTCTCTTAGTGCCGCTCAAAAGAACAGTCCTCTCATTCTCCGGCCAATCCCCTGTCTATCGTACAAGACGTTGAATTTATTGATGAACTGGTTCATGCTGTTGCAGGTCTTGGTAATTGTACCTAGGTAAGCCATGAGTCCCACATCATTGCATTGCTGAGGAGAGGGGTAAAAAAGAGGGTTAATATTAGTTTACAGTGCTGTGTGAACTCCAACCTGTCTGCGCTTGCTCAAAGGATTACACAATCCTAATGCTGTGATCCAGTGTAGGAACTTTTATTTATTCCACAAAATGTATCCTGCTTAACTAACATAGTCAATTAAGACAGGAAACCCAAGTGGTCATTGGTCAGCGATGCACCAGCTGGCATTCAGGAATGCTCCTATCACAATATCAAATTTTATACTGACTATTCAATTGTTAGGTTAGTCACTCAGATCTGAAGCGCGCTGGTTTCACAACATGCGGGCGTGAACCCACCCACCACCTGTTTGTTCTTTGTTCTTTTAATGGGGGGGATCGGTACCGCATACCTTGCTCATTGCTTATGGGGATTGCTATTTATGACATTATGGTGTTGATACTGTTATTAGTGGTATCATATACATGATCATGTGATGGCAGCAGAACCTAGCAGAACCTAATGCAAGGATTTGTAAGAGTATTTCTGAGTATGTTCTCCAATAAATGGTTTAACTAATACGTAGCGTTTTCTGTCTGAACTTGGATAAATGATACTAGAGAATGACCAACATGGATTTGGTTTTGGTTAGATGCCAATATGTAGTGTAATGAAAGATGTGTTTTGGAAGGTTTGTGAAGGTGCCGTGTTGTGTGGCATTTCAACTTAGTGGGACATCCTAATCTCACACCAATGGGCCTCTTTGCTTCCAGGAATGAACGGACATACACGGTGGTGGCCAAGGTAGCATTTGCTCAGACCAACCAGGTGTGAGGATGGGCAAATCAACAAAGTAGAATTTTGACTTTCGTTGGATTAACTGCACTGATATTTGGTCTTTTAATGTGTGTCCCATAAAGGGATGAACTCTCCAATAGGTCCACCTACACCTTATGGGCGCTTATGATAACTGATTTAGGCACATACGTAAATCGAAGTGACCAGACTGGTCATCCCTGAGTTCCAGGTTACTACACGATCCCTTGTTCTCTGTACTTCACTGATGAGGAGCGTTGAGGATAACGTAGGCCGTGAAACACATGACCTTTGAAATGTTTGGCTTGTGATGAAAGATTAGCTACCTCTTCTAAGAACTTCCAGCATATCATGGTCATTTATGATTGCGTATGTTTACAAACAATATGGAGTCAGATTATTAGATATTAAATTATCACATAGGTTACAGATTCTCTTCTGCACTAATTCTCCTACCGGTCCATTCAGTAGCATTCGAAGGGGTTTACCTTTATCCCCCATACTACAAATACACATTTTTGAGTGTAAAAAGGCAGACAGTTGATATTCAATACAGTGAAAGTACTAATTCTAAAAATAGAATAGATTATACATTTAGCATCTAAATTCTTTCTGTTACAACACTGTTTCTAAACATATACCAACGTCCAAAAGTTTGGGGTCACTAAGAAATTATTATTATTATTTTTTTTTTTAAAGAAAAGCAATTTTTCTATGTCCATTAACATAAAATCAAACTGATCAGAAATACATTGTAGACAATCATGTTGTAAATGACTATTGTAGTTGGAAACGAGTTGGAAATGTTGTGCTGATTGAAGAAATAAAATTGGTCTTCTTTAGACTAGTTCAGCATCTTCAGCATCAGCATTTGTGGGTTCAATTACATGCTCAAAATGGCCAGAAACAAAGAACTTTCTTCTGAAACTCATCAGTCTATTCTTGTTCTAAAAAAAAACGAGGGCTATTCTATGCTAGACATTGCCAAGAAACAGCAGATCTTGTTAACTGCAGAACAATGTTTACTACTCCCTTCACAGAACAGCACAAACTGACTAACCAGAATAGAAAAAGGAGTGGGAGGCCCCGGTACAGAACTGAGGAATAGGACAAACACATTAGTGTGTCTAATTTGAGAAATCAAATTAGCATCACAGGTCCTCAACTGGCAGCTTCATTAAATAATACCCACAAAACACGAGTCTCAAGAGCAACAGTAAAGAGGCGAGTCTAAACCAAACTAAAGGCCAGTTTTATTGCTTCTCTAATCAGCACAACAGTTTTTAGCTGTGCTAACATAATTGCAAAAGGGTTTTGTAATGATCAATTAGCCTTTATAGTTATAAATCTGTATTAGCAGACGCAACGTGCCATTGGAATATGACTGATGGTTGCTGATAATGGGCCTCTGTACGTCTATGTACAACAAAAAAGTTAGGACGCTGCGTAAAATGCAAATAAAAACAGAAAACAAAGATGTGCAAATCATTTATTCCTATATTTAATTGAAAATGGTACAAAGACAACATATCAAATGTTGAAACAGAAATGTTACTGTTCTTGGGAAAATACATGCCCATTTTGAATTTGATGCCAGCAACACATTTGTAGGGACAGGGGCATCTTTACCAGTGTGTTGCATCACCTCATCTTTTAACAATTCTCTGTAAGCATTTGGGAACTGAGGAGACCAATCCCTGTAGTTTTGAAAGTGAAATGTATTCCAAGTCTTGGTAAATAAAGGATTTCAGCTGCTCAACAGTTCAGGGTCTCTTTGGTCATATTTTTCATTTTATAATGCGCCAAATGTTTTCAATGGGTGACAGGTCTGGATTGCAGGCAGACCAGTTTAGTACCCAGACTGTTTTACTATGGAGCCATGCTGTTGTAATATGTGCAGAATGTGGTTTGGCATTGTGTTGCTGAAATAAGCAAGGCCTTCCCTGAAAAAGACATTGTCTGGATTAGGGATGTCACAATACCAGAAATGTAGTAGTCGTTACCAATACCATTGAAATCCCACAATTCTCGATACCCAATTCGATACAATGGTAAAAAACAAAACAATAAATCCCATGTACTTCAACAAACACTCCTTTAATAAAAACATTTGAACATTACAAAAAACAACAACAGTGGCATGTAGCCTTCATGTATTTAAAACAAACAGTACTATGCTTAAAATACAATCAATCAACTACTTATGGCACAGCATTTCAAATGCAATACCCAGCCGAGACATGAAATAAATTACAAAATAAAAAGGTAAACATAAGCTACAGATTAGAATAAGCAGAACACTGATCAGGCTCCAAGTATCAAGTCCTGCACTGACACATAGCCTTAAAATAAGAAAAGCACCAGACACATGTTGAGGAAATGTCCAGGTTAAACTATATTGCTGTACATAAAAATAGCAACAGTAAATCTGGATGTCTGTCTTTGAGGTGCTTTGCTAAGTTGGAAGTGTTTCCTCCTTCAGTCTCCAAAGTTTTCCATTTGCATACAGGTTTTTGCAAATTCATTACTCCCTGATCATCCGCCTCGAACGCAAAGAACTTCCATACATGACTCATACTGTTTTTCTTTTCGACGAGTTGAGGCGGAGCTGCAGCTGCACTTGCTGCCATCTTTCACGTGTTGTATCCCTGGTACCTACGGTACTGTACAAAAACGAGTACTGTCATGTTTTCAGAATTTTGGCATCGACTTGGTACCAAAGTATCGGTTCTCGTGACATCCCTAGTCTGGATGGCAGCATATGTTGCTCCAAAACCTGTACATACTGTTCAGCATTGACGGTGCCTTCACAGATGTGCAAGTCACCCATGCCATGTGCACTAATGCACCCACATACCATCACGGATGCTGGCTTTTGAACTGTGCACTGATAACAAGCCAGCTTTTGTCTGGAGAACGCGGCGTCCATGATTCCCAAAAAGATTTTCAAATTTGGATTTGTCAGACCAAGGGACAGTTTTCCACTTTGCCTCAATCCTTCTTAAATGAGCTTGGGCCCAGAGAAGGTGGAGGCGGTTCTGGATCTTGTTTTTATATGGTTTCTTCTTTGCATGGTAGAGTTTTAACTTGCATTTGTGGATGCAGCGACGTACTGTGTTCACAGGCTATGGTTTCTGGAAGTGCTCCTGAGCCTATGCAGTGATGTCCACAAGAGAATTGTGTCTGTTTTTAATGCAGTGCTGCCTGAGGGCCCGAAGCACAGCCATCCAATATTGGTTTTCGGCCTAATCTAATCTTGAATCTAATCTAAATTCTGTTTTTCTTTTCTTTTCACACAGCGTCCCAACTTTTTTGGAAACGGGGTTGTAGATAATCCATTAAAAATCAGCCGTTTCCTACTACAATAGTCATTTACAACATTAACAACGTCTACACTGTATTTCTGATCAATGGGATGTTGTTTAAATGGACAGAAAATGTGCGTTTCGTTCGAAAACAAGGACATTTCTATGTGACCCCAAACTTTTGAACAGTAGTGTATTTGCAATAAATATATAGTTATCTAACTGATACAGCTATTATTTAAAACCACACTTACAGCTCCGGAAAAAATTAAGAGACCACTGCACCTTTTTCTTTACTTTCCAAAAAAGTCGAAAAGGAAGGTTTTGAGTGAGGAAAAGAAGGGTTAAAATTAAGAGACCACTGCAAATTGAACACTTCTGTTCCTCACTCAAACCTTTCCTTTTCAACATTTTTGGAAAAGAAAGAAATAGGTGCAGTGGTCTCTTAATTTTTTCCGGAGCTGTATGTTTACACCAGAAACTGAGCTTTGTCAAGTGCCAAGGTGGGGATGACTTACATCGTAGAAGTCAGTCTTGAATTTGATGGTGCTAAGAACAGGCAGTCTATGGCACAGGGCATTGGCTTCTCTGAGGATCTCGTGGTTGAATGGCACCTCTCCTGAGTCGTACCAAATCAGGAGGAATAAAAAAAAAAAAATACAATTAACAGAGATCTTGCTTTTGGAATATTACTAACAAAATATACTTCCCTTTTGAAGCAAGGGCTGGAAATTACATCCATGGTAGTTCTTCATTCCACAGGTTCATGATTTTTGTCATTCTTCACTTATCACACAACAGAGACATTGGTAGTCTTACCTGCTTCCACTGCTTTGACGTATTCAAGGATGACTTTCACACGACTGTGTAGCATCTTAATTGCACTATGCTGAGCTATGAGATGTTCGGCCACTGCACAGAAAAGAGAGAACGATAACAGGGAGAAAGTGTTTAATTGCTTTGACTGTTATCACAAAGAGCAGGCAATAAGGGGGTGCGGGTGCATCCCAGTGGTCTAAGATGGTGGACCTTGTCGATGGGCAGTACAGAGATTCTACTAGGATCCTTGGCCACAAAGTCAGATTCTATAATTACAAAGTTGAAACCAGAAACAAAACTTAATTTAAGGTTACGGTACAAGGTTACCAGTTTAACAAAGGTAATGGTTAAATTTAAAATAAATGAAAATAAAAAACAGAAAAAGTCAGGGGTCATGTTTTTCTGGATCAAGAAACAAGGGATTAGAGGGACAGGACCCCTTTCCGTACAAAACACAGAAGTCACACATGCCACTTTTGGATGCAGAAAGAAAGCGGTTACTATGTGTGTCCATTCAACATTTCATAGTCATTAATTATAAACCAAACTAAACCTGGTTTTCATGCATCTCATGCCTTTTCTATTTTACCCCGTTTTCCCCCAATTTCATGCTATATATGTTATTAAGGCCATGACTCATCCCAGAAACTCCCAATTAACCCTCTATAACAGATTTAATTACTGCTTCAGCAGTCGCTAGCGGCAGATTAGCTAGAATGCAATCAGTCTTTTGAAGTATAACGCACTTACTTTAAAAAGACAGAAACATATTCAGTTGAACTTCCATAAGTCTGAAAATCCTAGCATATTCCAGGAGAGGTATATGTTTAAAGGGTTTTTGGAAAGACATGTTCTCATAAGATGTTGTTGAAAGAGGAAATAAAGAACTGTTAAACCCTTAACAACTACCTGAATGCCAGTCTCAACATACTTGAAGTAATAACGTTTGTTTTGCAGGCTAAAAGCGTTTTTACACCATAATACTTTTATTTAGATGAACGAGACGTGTTGCCAGATTTGTGCTGGAGATCATTTTTTTTTAGTATAAACGGTTAAAAATGTCAGTTGTTGGACTTCACCTTCTGAGGTAACGTGATTTCTAAAGACGTCGTCTTGCTGAATGTGTATTGGAGTAGAAGGCGCGTTGACATAGGAAGTTTAGTTTTAAGTCTATTATACACTGAACCATTATATTCTGATTACATTATATGCTAATTACATAGTATGATATTTAAATATTATGTCAGTTTACTATTATTGTTTTTCCTGAAACCTAGTAGTGTACCTTGTCAAAAAATAACTGTGCTTCAAGTTTATCTGTCAAATATAATGAATAACACATTGTCATCCTGCACAATGACATTTTTGTGACATGGCACCCGACATCTACGTAGTAAGAATTAAGAAAAAATATAAAGCACAATATATAGCACAAAAAATAAAAATAAAGCAATAATATACATAACACTGTAAAACTAGCAGCAATTTAAAAAGAATACTGAAAAACTAGCAGCAAATGGGTAGTAGAATTAAATATTATAGATATGGCAAGTATGGCAATAATATATGTAATATACATAAAGAAAACTAGCAGCAATTTAGGAGGAGTAAGATTGGGAAAATGCACAATACGGGTAGAGGGATTGAATAATGTAGATATATTTGAGAGTAATATGCTTATGAATGGCAAATGAGAGGGAATATTCTAGTGTACATTGATAGTATCTGAAAAGACATCAGAGCATCTGGAATGTTCATGTGTGAACAGCATGTTCATGAATCTGTGTTGTTGGATGAGGAGCCTTATGGCCTGAAGGAAAAAACTGTGAGTCTGATGGTGCGTGCTCCAATGCTCCGGTAGCGTCTGCCAGCAGTGTGAACAGACCAAAGCCTGGGTGGCTGTGGTCTTCGATGATGTTCCGTGCTTTCCTCTGGCATTGTGTATTGTAGATGCCTTGCATGGAGGGGAGATGGCAGCCGATGACGTGCTCCGCATTGCAATTAGTGCCTGTGTATAAATAGTCAATTAGTTTGTAAGTTCTCATGTGGATGCACTGAGCAGGCTAGCCATGGGGAGCAGAAAAGAACTGTCAAAAATAAAGATGGAAAAGGATATAAAAAGATACAGTGGGGCAAAAAAGTATTTAGTCAGCCACCAATTGTGCAAGTTCTCCCACTTAAAAAGATGAGAAAGGCCTGTAATTTTCATCATAGGTACACTTCAACTATGAGAGACAAAATGAGAAAAAAAAATCCAGAGAATCACATTGTAGGATTTTTAATGAATTTATTGGTAAATTCCTCGGTAAAATAAGTATTTGGTCACCTACAAACAAGCAAGATTTCTGGCCCTCACAGCCCTGTAACTTCTTCTTTAAGAGGCTCCTCTGTCCTCCACTCGTTACCTGTATTAATGGCACCTGTTTGAACTTATCAGTATAAAAGACACCTGTCCACAACCTCAAACAGTCACACTCCAAACTCCACTATGGCCAAGACCAAAGAGCTGTCAAAGGACACCAGAAACAAAATTGTAGACCTGCACCAGGCTGGGAAGA
>JACXGI010010296.1:8665-28038 GCA_016801175.1 Esox masquinongy
CTGATTAGAGTGTGGCACCAGGTGTCTTCAATATTGAACCTTTTCACAATATTCTAATTTTCTGAGATACTGAATTTGGGGTTTTCATTAGTTGTCAGTTATAATCATCAAAATTAAAAGGAATAAACACTTTAAATATATCAGTCTGTGTGGAATGAATGTATACATTATACAAGTTTCACTTTTTGAATGGAATTACCGAAATAAATCAACTTTTTGATGATATTCTAATTATATGACCAGCACCTGTATGTGTATGTAAACCAATCAAATCAAATTTATTTTCTAATGCCCCTTTAACATCAGCACTTGTCAAAGTTGTTTTCCAGACACCCTGAATAAAACTATAAAGAGTAAGCAACAACAGTTAATGCACAGTGGCTAAGAAAAACTTCTTTGTAGGGCCAAAATGAGGAAGTAACCTAGAGAGGAACCAGACTCTGAGGGGTGGCCACTCCTGTTCTGTCTGTGCTGGGTGGATAATGCATTGCAGCTTTACAGACTAAAGTAGAAATACTTGCTTACGTATGGTTGTATACCAGCAGTGGAAATAGATTCTTTATCTGACAGGGTTTCCTGTTGTTTCATCAGTTTTTTGAAGTCATGAAAAGGCTGACACCAGCTAACACTTCCTTAGACCTAACTCTAACTCATCATTGTCTAACAAGAGTCAACTTAGGATTTTAAGCAGAATTTTTACTTGAAAATTCTCAAATGGCTAGCTACAATGCCATGAAAAGTTTCTGTTGACTCACTTTTTAAAGTATTATTTATTTTTGTTCATTAATATTATTTGATTGAGATAATTACTTTTATTTCAAATGAGAGAAGCAAACTACTTACGCTTCATTTACATTTGTTTCAAAATGTGGTTCTATGTGTTGGTAAGTATTCTAGCAGTTATTATCAATATGTTTTTTTCTGTATATTCAAGTTGTACGCATTGTTTCCACCTGCACCCCATGGATTATTACGTGTGTATGGTGTTGACCATGAGGTGCTGTACTTTTGCGCAGTTAAAGCCAAATTGTGCTTACGTGTTGTCGTCGTTTTGTTGTTACGCACTCACTACCCTCGCACTTCAAATTAATTCTGTAATGCATTTGTTGCTGCTGACTTCTTGGCCAGGTCTTGTAAAAGCGACTCTGATTCTCAATATTGTTTTTCCTGCTTAAATAAAAGTTACATGACGTTTGAAATGATAAAAATGTGGCCTTTGGTGATAATAGTTTTTGGAAGTATTAGCCTGGTTGTGAAGTGGAAGCCCATATTTATGAGTATGTAGACAGGCCATTTGATATTAAGTATTCCTAATTATCAACCATCCTTTGCATATGTACACAGTATACTGAACTGGTGCTAGATAATGAAGAGGGTAAAAAGCTGTAAAGTAACACTCATGTTGTGGCATTAGTGAGATGATTTCCAAATTCAATGTGTTTTGGAGTTGGAGGATACCAGTAAGTTGGCACTGTAATCTGTAACAGCTCATGTACTAATCATGGAAAAATGGTATATGACCAATGATTAATCTCTGCCTCTTCTTTGTCTACCAGGTATTGACAGTAGCATGTCTTGCATCTGCAGAGATTTGCACAGAGAGTATGTTAAAAAATGATTCAGAAAGTAGATGCACTCAATGTCCAGCAGGTAAGTAATGTTAATATAATTATATGATAATAATCAGATCTTAAACAGATTATGGGTTTGTCGCAAACTACCATATATGCCTTGCAAAAGTATTCAGATCCCTGACCAATTGTACATTCTGTTTGATAATGTTTCTCTTAAAAACTGAAACTCAAAATAAATTACAACCCCATTTCCAAAAAAGTTGAGACACTGTGTAAAATGTAAATAAAAACAGAATGCAATGATGTACAAATCATTTAAGCCCTATATACAATAGAAAATAGTACAAAGACAACTGATGAAATGTTGAAACTGAGACATTTTATTGTTTGTTGTAAAATATATGCAGACTTTAAATTTCATGCCAGCAACATGTTTCAACAAGGTTGGGACAGAAGCAACAAAAAACTGGAAAAGTTGCGTTATGCAAAAAAAATAAACCTGGTGGAATATCACACAACTAATTAGGCAGTGGTGTATAAAGTACTTGATTGTCATACTTGAGTCAAAGTACAGAAGCTGTACTTAAAAGTGACTCTGGTAAAAGTGAAAGTCACCAATATGAAAATCACTTGAGTCAAAGTCTTAAAGTAGCTCATATTAAATGTACTTAAGTATCAAACATATTTTCCTGGTGTTAGTATGTACTTAAGTATAAAAAGTAAAAGTACAAGTACAAAGAAAGACATTTGACAGAAATTGTTTTCTTACTCCAAGCTTTATTTTCTCCTTCCATCACTCAACTCCTTTCTCCTCTTGCTCTCTCCCTCTCCATGTTCCCAGCATTTCCCTTATTACCCCCTCTTTCCCTCAAATCCTTTCTCCTCTTCCCCTATCATCTTGCTCCCTCACTCTCTCCTCTTACTTGCTTCATCCCTCTGTCTCCTCTTGCTCTCTCCCACTTTCCTCTTTCTCCTTCCTCCTCTGATCTACTGAACAGGCCAGGAATCCATCCAGTTGCTTGGAGTCATGTGTGTGAGAGAATATACTGTAAATATTGTAAATAGTAGGCTAAATCACAGTAAATATTGTGTTTCTGAAATAAATGCTAATACCTCCTAGATGGGCTTTCAAATTATGAAATAACTGGATATGAATCTGGGACATTCCATAAACTGATGCCATTATATAAGCATTACCATACATTAAAATGGACTAAGAAAATTCACCTAATAATTCATATTTACACTGGAACTTTGGAGTCTGCGTAGACAGCTCTCATGGCCACTTCTCGCTTGTCTTTAATTTTCTTGAGGAGCGTTTGCACAAACAGGAACAAGGCATTCCACCAGGTAGCGTAGCAGCTGGAGTCACCAAGTGTCTTCCATGTCTTCGGCTGCTAGAGTGGATGTTCCGTATTTATTCCAGAGTGCGTGACACTTACTGAACGTTGATCGATGCACTTTCTTGTATGCATCGTTGGCAGTTGCTTTCGCAGCATCTACTGTAGAGGTTGAGAAGGTGACAAGCCCAGTGTTTGTGCTTTGGTAGCACAAATTCAGGACTCTCTTACCGCATGAAGTGCCACTTGTGTCCACCCATTATTGCTGAAATGTTGGCGGTACGAGTACGGAACGGTACGATTACGGAAGTCTGTTAATCTATTTCCATTAAGAGAATTATATTAAGATTTTATTTTGTAGTGAGTAACGACAAGTCGATTGTTAATGTAACAGAGTAAAAGTCTATACATATTTTGATGTAGTGAACTAAAAATGAAAGTCGACAGAAATATAAAAACTCCAGTAAAGTACAGATACTCCATAAAACTACTTAAGTACTCTAACAAAGTATTATTACGTTGTTACTTCACTGTAATTAGGTTAATTGGCAACAGGTCAGTAACATGATTGGTATTAAAAGATCATTCCAGAGAGGATGGATCTGTCAGAAGTGTTGATGGGGAAGGGTTCACAACACTGTGAAAGAGTGGTGTCTCTGTGAAAAGACTGCAAATCGTGCGACAATTTAAGTATAACGTTTCTCAACGTAAAATTGCAAAGACTTTGGTAATCTCATCTACGGTAGGGTGGCTTGGGGTTAAAGCCCCCCCCCGTAATTCTACACCAAACCATCAAATAACGGCAAATTTTATTTCTACACATTCCTTAATTGCCACTATTTTTGTTCATCTAGAAAATGTTGTTGAATCATCTCAACTGAGCAAGTAAATCCAGAAAAACGATTTTGACCTAAGTTGATCTTATTTTTTGTCATTTAGAAAACATTGTCATGTGATGTAATGAAGTTAGACCTTTAAATGGATTTGTGATATGTCAATAGGAAGGCCTTAGGCTAAGTAATCCACTTGTTCAGAGAAATAAATGATAATACTTTTTTATAGCAATCCTGTTTTTTGTGGTGATCATGTTTGGGGCTAAATGCCCCCTCTTCTTTGGGGCAAAATGCCCCAGGGGGTATTTTACTCCTGAGAATATATTGGTAAAATATTATAAAATTATAACAAAAAATGTGCTGAATTCTTTTCAGTGGTATAGATTACATTGATAGAATGATTTTGACACATAAATATGGAATAAATCTTAATTTGGTGTAAAGAAAACCCCAGGGGGCATTTTACCCCATAGGGAGGAGCATTTTGCCCCAATAGTGGGGTAAAACGCCCCATTTACATAGTTTGGCATTTGACTACACTGTAAAAAAAAAAAATTAAATTTACGGTAAATTTCTGGCAGCTGGGACGCCAGAAATAGACAGTTCAAAAAAACATTTATATTGTAAAACAAAATACATTATTAATCTGTAGAAATACAGATATTTACTTTACTTAAAATAAAGTATATTCCTGTAATTTCACAGCAAAAAACCATTTTCTCTCCCAAATTCTCCCTTTTGTTGCTGTCATTTATCGCTTTTAAATATTTTTGTCTTTCAAGTTAATTGTATTTATACATCAGTTAGTACTATTTTGACGACGTACCAATGTCTACCAAGCACAAGGCTAGCAGAAATATGCAAGAACCAGAGCTGTGCTTTGTCAGAAATCACAAAACACTTTATAAAGCAGTGAAGCAAACCAAACAGAATTGTCATCATTTCTATGGTTGGCACGCAAACACGACCATAATCCCCAAAACATTCCAATGCTTAACACATAAATAGCAAGATGACACAAAACAGAGCTCTGTCACCATCTTATCAATTACAACAAATATAAATATGAACAAAATGAAATGCCGCAAAGCATGCTGGGATATGGATAGTAAAAAGAAATACTCCTTATTTATACAGTGTATTTTTGTAAACAGCGAATCAAAGTCTGTGGAAAAACTGATAATTCTTGTGTTTCCTCATAACAGACTTTTCCAGTTATTTTACAGGACTAATATTAAATGAAGGTTTTATGTCTAATTTGAAAAAAAGATTTTTTCTGTCATTGTGAAATACAGAAAATTACATGTACAATGGATATAAAAAGTCTACACAACCCTGTTAAAATGCCAGGTTCTTGTGATGTAAAAGAATGAGACAAAGATAAATCATGTCAGAACTTTTTCCACCTTTAATGTGACCTATAACATGAACAATTCAATTAAAAAACAAACTGAAATCTTTGAAGGGGAAAAATAAAAAATAAAAAACACAATAACCTGGTTGCATAAGTGTGCACACCCTTAAACTAATACTTTGTTGAAGCACCTTTTGATTTTATTACAGCACTCAGTCTTTTTGGGTAGGAGTCTTTTAGCATGGCACATCTTGACATGGCAATATTTGCCCATTCTTCTTTGCAAAAGCGCTCCAAATCTGTCAGATTGCGAGGACATCTCCTGTGCACAGCCCTCTTCAGATCACCCCACAGATGTTCAATTAGATTCAGGTCTGGGCTCTAACGGACGCCTTAAGGTTTTGTGCCAAAATTGCCTGGTATTTGGAACTGTTCATAATTCCCTCCACCCTGACTAAGGCCCCGGTTCCAGCTGAAGAAAAACAGCCCCAAAGCATGATGCTGCCACCACCATGCTTCAGTGTGGGTATGGTGTACTTTGGGTGATGTGCAGTGTTGTTTTTGCGCCAAACATACCTTTTGGAATTATGGCCAAAAAGTTCAACCTTGCTTTCATCAGACCATAACACATTTTTCCACGTGCTTTTGGGGGACTTGATGTTTGTTTTTGCAAACTTCAGCCAGGCTTGGATGTTTTTCTTTGTAAGAAAAGGCTTCCGTCTTGCCACCCTACCCCATAGCCCATTCAAAATGAAGAATACGGGAGATTGTTGTCACATGTAGCACACAGCCAGTACTTGCCAGAAATTCCTGCAGTTCCTTTAATGTTGCTGTAGGCCTCTTGGAAGCCTCCCTGACCAGTTTTCTTCTCGTCTTTTCATCAATTTTGGAGGGAAGTCCAGTTTTTGGTAATGTCTCTGTTGTGCCATATTTTCTCCACATGATGATGACTGTCTTCACTGTGTTCTATGGTATATCTAATGCTTTGGAAATTCTTTTGTACCCTTCTCCTGACTGATATCTTTCAACAGTGAAATCCCTCTGATGCTTTGGAAGCTCTCTGCGGACCATGGCTTTTGTTCTGAGATGCAACTAAGAAAATGTCAGGAAAATCCCACTAGAACAGCTGAACTTTATTTGTGATTAATCAGAGTCACTTTAAATGATGGTAGGTGTGTAATGACTTCTATTTAACATGAGTTTGAATGTGATTGGTTAATTCTGAACACAGCCACATCCCCAGTTATGAGAGGGTGTGCACACTTATGCAACCAGGTTATTGTAAGGTTTTTATTTTTCATTTTTCCCCTCGAAGATTTCAGTTTGTTTTTCAATTGAATTGTTCACATTATAGGTCACATTAAAAGTGGAAACGTTCTGACATGATTTATCTTTGTCTCATTCTTTTACATCACAAAAATCTGGCATTTTAACAGGGGTGTGTACATTTTTTATATCCACTGTAAAATGTAAAGTAAATTACCATGGAATTACATTTATTTTTTACAGTGTAAGTTGCAATAAAATAGAATCACTTTGCCAAATTTTTTTTTCTAAATGTATTTGTCTCACAATAGTCAATATGTTCGTATAAAAAGTTAATCAGAAAATACAGATTTCCCTTAAGGGGGGCTTTTTCCCCCAATTTACCCTACATAATATAATTAAAATATTCAGAGAATCCAGAGAAATCTTTCTACGCAAGGGACAAGGAACTAACATTGAATGGCTGTGATCTTCTGGCACTTAGGCGACACTGCATTAAAAACAGACACCATTCTGTAGTGGATGTCACTGCACGGGCTCAGGAACACTTCAGAAAACCATTGTCTGTGAACACAGTTTGTCGATGTATCCACAAATGCTACTTAAAACTCTACCATGCAAAGAAGAAACCATATATACTGTAGACAACATCCAGAAACGCTGCAGCTTTCTCTGGACCAGAGCTCATTTAGGATGGTCTGAGGCGCAGTGAAAAACTGTCCTGTGGTCTGACAAATCAAAAATTTAAATTATTTCTGGGAATCATGGACAGTGCATCCTTCAGACTAAAGAGAAGAGGGACCATCCGGCTTCTTATCAGCGCACAGTTCAAAAGCCCAGATCTGTAATGGTATGGGGGTGCATTAGTGCACATGACATAAGTGACTTGCACATCTGTGAAGGTGCAATGCTGAACAATATATACACATTTTGGAGCAACATATGCTGCCATCCAGACAACATCTTTTTCAGGGAAGGCCTTGCTTATTTCAGCAAGACAATACCAAACAACATTCTGCACATATTGCAATAGCATGGCTCCGTAGTAAAAGAATCCAGGTGCTAAACTGGCCTGCCTGCAGTTCAGACCTGTCACACAATGAAAACCTGGTGCATATGAAACGAAAAATATGATAAAGGAGACACCGAACTGTTGAGCAGCTGTAATCCTATATCAAACAAGAATGAGAATCCATTTCATTTTCAAAACTACAGAAATTGGTCTCTTCAGTTCCCAAATGCTTACAGAGTATTGTTAAAAGAAGAGGTGATCCAACAAATTGGTAAACATGGCCCGTCCAATCTTTTTTGAAACTTGCTGCTGGCATCAAATTCAAAATTGGCATGTATTTTTCCAAAAACAATAACATTACTGTTTCAACATTTGAGATGTTGTCTTTGTACTATTTTCAATTAAATACAGGGGTGAATGTTTTACACATCATTACATTCTGTTTTTATTTGCATTTTACGCATTGTCCCAGCTTTTTTGGAAACAGCGTTGTATTATAAAGTGACATTGGTTTGTTGGGATATATAAACATATAATGTTTTGAGGGTTTTATTGTTTATTTTTACTATTTGCCACATTGTCCAATAATAGCAATGACAACAGAACTATGAAATAACATATATGAAATCATGTAGTAACCAAAAAAGTGTTAAACAAATGTTTAGTTAATGTACTAGTGCTAGCTAAGTAGGTTAGTTTGGCTAGCCAGCTATTTACATTTTGCTGTTGTTATAGACAGATGACTTGCCCATGGGCCTGCATTGATTTTCTTGAGTTTACTCAAGTATTATATGCAGGGTTGGGTAGGTTACTTTTTAAATGTAATCCGTTACAGTTATAAGTTACCTGTCCACGTTTGTAATCAGTAACGTAACTGTTGGATTACTCAAACTCAGTAACTTAATCTGATTACTTTGAATTACTTTTAGATTACTTTCATATTATGAGGCATTGGGAAAAAATAGGAATAACCTATAACCAATTGAACACCTTTTGCGGGATCAATCAATGTTAGAGTTTACATTGCTGGCCAAAAACGGAATTTGCATTTTACCTTATGGGTTGTGTACAGTGCCTTTGGAAAGGGTTTCTAAACCATTGCTTCTACTTCAATATGATTGGGCTACATCTCTACATTACACGCTGAAGGTCTGTCAGATATTTAGTCATTCCAATTAATCCAATAACCCTCGATCTTCCAGAATCTGACTTTTTATCTGAACATAACCCAAAATCTAATGATGCGTAAGCCTATTTTGTTATTTGTGTTTTATTTATGTTTTTAATTGCTTCTAAACATTGTTGAAAAATAAATGGCAATTATTCGAAAAGAGTTTTGACATTGTTGTATATAAAAATTAAGATATCTGTAGCTTTTCGCGCATAAACTAAATCTGCAGTAGTCTGATGTTTTGCTTCCCAACCAACAACATTGTCAAAATGTTGTAGAAACCAAAGGCACTCGAATGCACGTTTGCAATTGTGAACACCCGCATAGAAATAAGATTTACCCGCACGAACGTAACCTGCGATTAGTAGGGCCACCAGTGATGGATTTTCATAACGCAAATAAATAAACTGTGATTATAAACCTGTACTCTTAGCTTAAAGTAAATGACGTCAGCAGCAATGATAACCAATGAACACAATTTTCAGAGATGCAAAGCAAGCAGAATCACAAGACCTACCTGTATGGACGGAGTTGATGTGGCTGCGTCAAATGCAAATAATCATCCTTTGGCAGAGTGCTTCCCCACACACATTTTTTCTCCTCAAATTTTGTGGTAAATTCCATATAATGTTTTATCTTGAAGGCAGCGCCATGTTACAGCTATCTAAATAGTTGCCTGATCTATTAAACAATTCCTGTCTAAATTCTTCGGTGCAACTCGTCCTGGCTGTGTTGTTCGGTGCATTTGACAAATAAACCTTGAAACTTGAAAAAAAAACATTGTTCTGAGAAAGATGCGTCGAGTAGATAACTAAATAACATTTTATATGGCTTGGCTAATATTATCGTAGATATACTCTGTTTTTACCAGCCATCCAACCAACCAAAACCGGAGAAAATTAAACTAGCGCTTAATCCGTCATTAATCTGGTTATGCGAGCGAACCATCTTTGCGAGCATGATGATCACACACAGTTGAGGCGCACAATTCTTATTTTGGTTCAAATAACGATGTTTTTAAAACAGTAAATAATAAACTCAAACATGCAACGTGTCCTAATTATTTCGCGCACCTATTCGTTTTCAA
This sequence comes from Esox masquinongy, assembly GCA_016801175.1. Lineage (NCBI taxonomy): Eukaryota > Metazoa > Chordata > Actinopteri > Esociformes > Esocidae > Esox > Esox masquinongy. The sequence continues at coordinate 18,303 of JACXGI010010296.1, forward strand.
TTGAAGTAATCCGAATGTAATCATACATTTTTTCAAAAGTATCTGTAATCCGATTACAATATTTTTGTTGGCAATGTAACGGATTACAGTTACTGTTTTTTGTAATCTGTTACATGTAACGGATTACTTACTTGTAATCCGTTACTCCACAACTCTGATTATATGAATACACATAACATTTGAACATGTAGAATTGCAGAAGACTACCTTAACAAGAAAAGGAACGAGGCAAGCCTAGTTCAGCCGACCCGCAATTAAAAGTGATAAATATTGTTGCCCTCACTGGTGTCCTTAACCACTAAGCCACAGAGCTATACGTTTGTCCAGTGTCGGTATAGCATCTCGACATTAGATAATTTTGTCACGTATTAACATCATGCCAAATTTGAATATTTCGCTAGACCATTAAGCATTGTGTTAAACTGACTAACGTTTCTTATTAAGTTTACCTCCACTACAAGTAGCATCTATAAAATGTATAGCTTATGCCACTGGCCGCTTGAACATCTTATTAGCCAGTGATCAGTTTACTAGTATCTACTAACTTACTGCTTGGTCATAAGAATTGAGCAATTGCTAGCAAGACTGAAGATGAACTATACACTGCCAAAGCTATTTTATTTCATGGCATAAAAACTTTAGTTTTTCTGTAATTTGTGAATGACTTTTTTGATACAATAATTATCAATATTGGTGATGATAACTGACTTTTTCATCAAGTTAATAGAAGAGAGAATCGTGGAAACCCCTACTCTTTTACTGGCCAAGGGGTTTTGATCTAGCCTATATTACCCCGAAAAGCATGCAGGGATGCGTACTTCGAAAATCCACCAGAAATAATCGCAATTTAACCTTAAACAGTTTTATTTTAGGCTTACTATAACGTAGCTACTGAAGGTTGTATCCACCGAAGTGTTTGTCTACCCGGAACAAATCCTAATGCATAATTTGTTTTGACTGTGACGAGATTCTGACGCGGGACCTATTGTTTGCAGCCCCGTGTAACCACTACGCTATTTAACAAGAGGTAGTCAGTCAGTCAGTCAGTAAGAGACATTCGCTCTTCTTGGCCGGCTCCGCTTACGCGGTCCGGCAAAAACTGGTACATTGTCAATCTGCCTGATGGCAAAATTTGCTTTAATACGGCTAAATGTTCTTGCCACCAAAAAGATGGATGGGAACAGTATTTGGGGGTCACAAGTATTGTAACGGGCGATTTTGTTACTAGGCAAGTAGAGTAAATGGACCATTACTACTTACAGTGGGATATCTTATGAGATTGGAACTAGTCTGATATTGTTTGAAATTCCTGTCCATACAGTACTGTTGTAGCTTTGATTACGATCTTGATGTTAGACTGTAGTTAATTTAAGATGCATTAGAGTTCAAAGGCATAAAAATGTTTGTGAATCTTTGATGAAGATAAATGCAAATTTTACTGTATTTCCACATGACTTTCAGGCTTTTCCAGAAAGGATAACAAATGTACAAAATGTCAAAACGGGACATTTTCAAAAATTACACATGGCCTCACTTACTGTCAGCGCTGTAGATCATGTGATATAACAGGTAAGACTGCTTGAGTCCTTTTCACCTGACCGTTTCTGGATAGTAATTATGCATTGTAATGATTTTCAATGATTGCAATGTGTGCATTCATGTTTGGTTGAAGAGCTTTTGCGTGTTTGGTCACAGGTTTTAGGCCTATTAAAAAATTATGGAGTGTGTGTGCGTGTGCGTGTGTAAGAAATAGTGTGTGTCTTTCCCCTGTGGAGTCAGTGTCTGTGATGAAAGGGAGAATGAGATTCTTTGCTGTGTCTTCACATTATAGGAAATCAACTTGAGGTAAATCCTTGTAAATCCACGAATGACACTGAATGTGGCTGCAAGAAGGGATATTACCCAAAAACCTCTGGCTCAGATTTAATATGCGACAGCTGCTCGTCCTGCACCAACTGTAGTGAATGTAAGTACCACTAATTGCTTTAATAATCAGCCCATCTCTCTATGGAGCAGTCGATATACTCTAATTTTGCCAAATATCTTTCAAAAGGCCCGTCCGAACTATTGGTCTTTCTGTAAGGCCAACCAAAGTAATACTATTTCCCTAGTGTGGTCCTACAATTTTAATTTAGAAGGGAGGCTGTAAACCCAGTCAGAAATCATTAGTCAGCGTCCGCATGACAACAACATACTAACTTTGGATAAGGTTCATTAAGTCCAGAATGAATGGGGGAAAAATTTAGCTATTCAAAATATATTCTACTTGTTATCTACTAGACTGTTTTTTTCAAAGCTTCAATATTTCCAGCCTTTCTGGAGTACACACAGTTTAAATTTATTACTTGATATTTTGGACAAAAACTGAAGAGGACAACCTCGACTACACAAAAAATTATCGTGAGATCGGTATAACATGTAGGCTTTGTGAAATTTAACAAAACATGACTACATTTTTGCTTTTACTGAGCATACAGCTTCTCAGCGGACCTTATATTTGCAAGGCTAGTAATGCTATGGATCATTTGATTGATATCACACTTTGATGTAGGCCTGGGCTGCACAACCCTCTTCCTGGAGATCTACTGTCCTGTAGGTTTTCTCTCCAACTCTAATTTAGCCCACCCGATTCTTATAATTAGATGGATGAACAGTAGATCTCCAGGAAAAGGTTTGGGCAACCTTGATGTAGGTGCATTTGATATTGTGCGCCCAGCAGAGAATCACCGATGAGAAGCAGCATTGTGCAGACTTTGAATAGAATCAAGCAACACATTCTAAAACATTGAGTAATTTTGGCATTTCATTAATCACAAATGGATGACCATCCCCATGACTAGAATAAATTAGTTCTGAACCCTCACTGACTGAAATCATGATCCTCACCCATCCTTCTTCAGGTACCAATTGCTTACTTTTCTGACAATCCCTAACTACTAAGCAGTGTTGAAAAAAAGAAGGAATTATGCAAAAATAGTTTTGAATGAACCCAATGTGTTTACAATAAATGCATTCACAATGAATGTCTCATGATCAGAATTGTCCTTGTATCTTTCCCCTCAGGTTCCACGTGTAGCGACACTGAGAAGTCAAACTATGACAAAGGCGAGGAGATGAAACGCACACTATGCCAAACGTACGACCACCAGATTCCAGCTTCTACAATATTTATCCATTTAGTAAGACGAGCATATGAACCACACTTTCTGTTTAGCTCTGACAAAGCTCTGTAGTATCCAGGAGTAATGATCACATGCTGTTTTAAAAAAAAAAACAATATCGTTGACAAATATAATGACTGGGACATCCCATTATTATTTGTAAATATCTGCCAGAGTATGTCAACCACATCCGCAGTGAATTACATTGAGTCCTTTATTTAGTTCCCAAATGGCACCCCATTTCCTATATAGTGCATCACTTTTGATATGTACCCCAGTCAAAAGGGTAATAGCGTGCCATTTGAGATGCAACTCTACTTTTCAGCATAAACCCTTTAGAAAATTGTCCGCATGACAACGGTGTAATGACATTTGACTGGGACACACTGCAAACCTTTGGTTAGGAGTCAGATGCCATAACCACTGTGCTAACTGCTGCCTGCCTACTGACTTCTGATAACTAACCATTAAAGAAGTTTATATGTTAGTGTAACGCTTGATATTTCAATTTGATTACTATTTCAAAAGAATGGTTGGGTTTCCTTTAACCTGAGTCTCTTTAACATCGGCAGTGCCTCCTAGGCAAATTTGAGTGCACCTATGTCCTTTCTGCTAAAACAAAATCACAGTTCTTTATACATGCACTTGATTTTCCTAAAATGACACAGCCATGGGTTTGAATTGTGTGCTATAGAATTATCTTGCTATCTTCTTGATGTCAGTTAAGGAAGCAATGTTAATTGTTAGATGCTGCTTAAAGTTTAAAAAAAATATTGTGCATTTGGGTCACTGGGTTGAGGATTTCCTCTAAGAGCGGAGCTTTATAAGATCTGAAGTTCCTGAACATCCTGTTAAGGTTTCTGAGGTACTCTCATGTTTCTGGTATTAAATGTGCTAAAGGGCACCCACATACTACCACAGATTCAAGATTGAAATAACCAAATATAGGCTAACTACTGGTGCTAATGGCTGTGACAGGAGTTATATATATTTGTATTTCTAAAATGGATTGGGCAATTGTCGATAGCTAACATAAAAACTTCTGTATGTCAATCGTTTATTGACAGTCAGTGTAAACATTTGATATATCTGACATTCCTTTTGTCCATGAAATGTAATGTAAAACAAATTAACCTTGTAAAAGGATTTCCAAAAATCTCTGGTTTTAATGTGTGACCTTGTGTTTCTCTGCTTTCATATTTCAGGAAAGAGTGTTCAAAGTGTACAGTCTGTGTAACCCCATGCATGGTCTCAAGCACAGTCACAACTACAAAACTCGTAACCACTTCACCCAACCCCAGCATCAGCCATATACCTCCAGGCAATTGTGAGTTTTACCAATATTTGCTTCCACAGATCCTTCTGTGTTGCTAATTGACAGATCATACTGTTCATACTGTGATGTTCGTCTACTTTAATGTTTTTGTTCTTTAGCCTAAATTCTTCTATGTTTATAATTACATTTTACTTGCAGATGTTCTTCTGAACCTTCTGTTTCTGTTTTGTAATCGCATTGTTCATGTGGTGTGAAATAAATGCCATTAATGCTTATTCATATCTTCAACAGCTTTAGATCTGACCATTGAGGCTATCATTGTGGTTGTCCTGGTGATCATTCTGTTAATATCCAGTCTACTTGTCCTGACTAAGAATACATGGAGCGGTCTTTGCTGTTGTTTGATCCCTGTTAAGAATCTATTTTTGCCTACAAGGGACACTCCCGGCAATGGTAATAGTAATATAATGCTTTTTTTTGCAAGATGTATCAATTAACCAAATTAAGTCAAAGTCCTACTGGTAGTGTTTGATATTGTTTGGGTTTGTGGGACTCCCTGAGCAAATGTGACAAACGTCATCACTGTGAGTTAAGCAAATTGAGAAGCATTTTTATATTACATTTTAGTCATTTAGCAGATGCTGTTATTCAGGGCGACTCGTAGTAAGTTCATTCATTTTAAGAAAACTAGATGAAACAATGACACAGTTTTGTAGTAAGTGCATTTTAAGCAATTAATTAGTTATTAATTGCTTAAAATGAGTCAAGAGTTTGACTCAAGAGTTTGCTGGAAAGAAGACCATACAAATAGGCATAAAACATAATGTGCAAAGTTTACAAAAAGACAACAGAGGCAGTGGCATTGGAAACTGGTTCCACCATGGAGGTGCCAGGACAAAGAAGAGTTTTGACTGCATGGATCAGGAAGGGTCCTGGAGCGATGGAACGACCAAGAGCCCAGAGGTGGCTGAATAAATAACCCGGGCTGGGATTTAGGGTTTGAGCATTGTCTGAAGGTATGGTGGAGGGTGTCCTCTTGTTGCTCCATAGGCAATAACCATGTTTTTTAGCAGACCTGACAGGGCAGACAGGCCTTCTTGCGGAAAGGCAGCTCAGTCTTGTCAAGGTTAGCTTGAAGTGGTGGGCCAACAAGCAGAGATATCAGCCAGGCACACAGAGATGCATGTTGTCATCTGAGTGTCAGAAGGAAACATAAAGCTGAGTGTCATCTGCATAATGGTGATAGGAAAGAACATGAGGATATGACACAGCCAAGAGACTTGGTGTACAGATTGAAATCAAGCAGACTAAGGTCTCTTTTACAGTTGAGCTCTGTATTACAGTAATAATATATGTATATATATATTCTGTATTTCACAGTGATGTATGAAATCACATTCGTGGGGGAAGAGCAATATACCTGCTCTCCTTAAGTAAGATAGTTGTGTGCATAGAAAAACAGTCCAACAATTTCTCAAAGCAATTTATGAACTTAGACACATTTTTGATATTTATTGTTATTCCCATAAAACAACAGATTGTTTCTGTATGAAGAAATCATGCAGGAGCAGAAATCTTGCAGGAGCACATAATTTTTCATTTTAACATGTGCATGTTATTGCAGGTTTGACAGCATTTGCAACATGATTACCATTTTGTTAAAATATGAGTGTCCTGTGATGTTATACAGTGCAGTCCATAAGTATTTGGACAGTGATACATGTTTTGGCTGTGTACTCCAGCACATTGGACTAGTAATTAAACAATATATAATAGGTTAAATTGTAGGCTTTCAGTGTATTTACAGTCATTAACTTAACTGTTATCTTCAATAAAGTTGCAACATGTAAATGCTAAATACAGTTAGGTCCGGAAATATTTGGACAGTATGTTTTGGGTCATTGTCCATCTGTAAAGTGAAGTGCCGTCCTATCAACTTCGCTGAATCTGAGCAGACAATATATCCCTATACACTTCAGAATTCATCCGGCTGCTTCTGTCTTCTGTCACAACATCAATAAACACTAGTGACCCAGTGCCATTGAAAGCCACACATGCCCATGCCATCACACTGCCTCCACCGTGTTTTACAGATGATGTGGTATACTTCAGATCATGAGCCATTCCAAGCCTTCTCCATACTTTTTTCTTCCCATTATTCTGGTACAGATTGATCTTAGTTTCATCTGTCCCAAGAATGCTGTTCCAGAACTGGGCTGGCATTTTTAGATGTTTTTTGGCAAAGTCTAATCTGGCCTTTCTATTCTTGAGGCTTATGAATGGTTTGCACCTTGTGGTGAACCCTCTGTATTTGCTCTTGTGAAGTCTTCTCTTTATGGTAGACTTGGATAATGATATGCCTACCTCCTGGAGAGTGTTCTTCACTTGGCTGGATGTTGTGAAGGGGTTTTCTTTACCATGGAAAGGATCCTACAATCATCCACCACTGTTGTCTTCCATGGACGTCCAGGCCTTTTTGTGTTGCAGAGCTCACCAGTGCATTCTTTTTGTTCTCAGAATGTACCCAACTGTTGATTTGGCCACTCCTAATGTTCCTGCTATGTCTCTGATGGATTTTCTTTTTTCCAGCCTAAGGATGGCCTGTTTCACTTGCATTGAGAGCTCCTTTGACTGCAATTTGTGGGTTCACAGTAACACCTTCCAAATGCCACACCTGGAATCAACTCCAGACCTTTTACCTGCTTAATTGATGAAAGGATAACGAAGGAATAGCCCACACCTGTCCATCATATAGCTTTTGAGTCAACTGTCCAATTACCTTTGGTCCCTTGAAAAAGAGGGGGATACATATTAAAGAGCTGTCATTCCTAAACCCTTCCTCCAATTTGAATGTGAATATCCTCAAATTAAAGCTGAGCGACTGCACTTTGAGCCCATATTCATTATTTAACTGTAACTTGAACATATTTTGGTAAACAGCCACAATAACAAAACTTGTCATTTATTAGATCAATTATTTCCGGATCTAACTGTATTTAACCTTTTTAGGTGACTGTATGCAGTTTTTAAGCATTAGTAATACTTTACATACAAACACGGCTATTCTTTGCAACTTCAATTGAGTTATTAAAATGTACTATAAATATTCTTGACTCATATGATGTAGTGGCTTTATTTCAGAAGCTATTCACCGTAACAGTTGGTGCTGAAAACCTATAATATCTTTCTCTAACTCAAACAGGTCAGCAAAACAGCCCACCTACACTGGTAAGTATTCTTTTCTTGTGTTACAGTATTTTGAACATGCTCAGTGATGAAAAATTAGTACAACCCTAACTGATTGTATTTACAGCTGGACTGTTCAGCTGGAATATGAGAACGAATGATTGGTTGAATCTATCGATTAAAAATACAATTCTAGTCATTAGTATTTGTTGTATTTTAATATACATTTTATATTGTAAGGATGTGTCTGATGTGTCTATTTTGATATGTTACCATATAATGTGCATAGTTTTTAGTGTTGCTATAGACCATCCGAAAGGTCCCCATTCATCTTGGCAGAGCTTGAGCAACTTTGCATAGAAGAATGGGCTAAAGTTGCTATGTCAAGATGTGCACAGCTGGTGGGGAATTATACAAATAGACTTTGCTGTAATTATTGCCAAAGAGGCTTCTACCAAATATTGACAAAAGGGGGGGAATAATTATGCAATCAATTATTTTCTGTTATGTATTTAGAATTAATTTAGGTACAGTCCAAGGGGTGTGAATTTTGTTGTTGAGAGGGCTGGTTAAAATTGACACACCAAAATCATATATTTGTATGGTTGCTGGCAAATGGGCCGAAGATTTTCTTATACATGTTTTTATTTTGTAGATGGGCTTTTCAAAACAGGAGAATTACTAGCTTTTACAGATCCTTGGGAGCTTGCTAGCTATCTTTTGAGATTGGGAAAGCAATGGCTTCCTTTGGTAATTCCTTGTTAGAAGAGTTGGACATTGTTATGATTTCTGGATATTGTGGTTGGCTTAAAACCAGGAAATATAAGTAGTTTTTACCAGTGAAATGCAAAAACGCTTGTATTTGCATTCAAAATGTTGAGGGCACATGTATGCTAATATAATATTAATGGACATATATAGGTAGAAATAGCACCAGTGACATTCCCTTTTAAATACATCTTAAGTACTTTATTTTAACTTTCCATGGATTCTGGTTTCAATGGGGTATTAAGATTAGGTAACATCCAAGGTAACATTATAACCCTAACCCATTGATCTTAAGCCTAACCCTTACCCTAAGCCTTATTCTAAACCTATCCCTAACCTTAGCAAAAAGTTGCTTATCCTCAGGTATTAATACAGTCAACAATCGCTCAACAAACAGGTTCCTATGTTCAATCTGATTTGGTGTCTAAGGAAGGATGTATATGGGGTGACTGTATACACAGTCATTTTTGAGATGACTGTGTATTCACACATCAAAAAAGTACATGGAACACATTGTACACATAACACAATATTTAAAAATGTCAGCTCTTCAGGAAATTAGACTGGGTCTTAATTAGTGCAATTTCCACCTATCTGCCAACATAGCAAATAACAAACCTTCTTGGCATCCTAATTAAACCAACTAGTAGGTATACAGGTGCTGGTCATATAATTAGAATATCATCAAAAAGTTGATTTATTTCAATAATTCCATTCAAAAAGTGAAACTTGGATATTATATTCATTCATTACACACAGACTGATATATTTCAAATGTTTATTTCATTTAATTGTGATGATTAAAACTGACAACTAATGAAAATCCCAAATTCAGTATCTCAGAAAATTAGAATATTGCTTAAGACCAATACAAAAAAAGGATTTTTAGAAATGTTGGCCAACTGAAAAGTATGAACATGAAAAGTATGAGCATGTACAGCACTCAATACTTAGTTGGGGCTCCTTTTGCTTGAATTACTGCAGCAATGCGGCGTGGCATGGAGTCAATCAGTCTGTGGCACTGCTCAGGTGTTATGAGAGCCCAGGTTGCTCTGATAGTGGCCTTCAGCTCTTCTGCATTGTTGGGTCTGGCGTATCGCATCTTCCTCTTCACAATACCCCATAGATTTTCTATAGGGTTAAGGTCAGGCTAGTTTGCTGGCCAATTAAGAACAGGGATACCATGGTCCTTAAACCAGGTACTGGTAGCTTTGGCACTGTGTGCAGGTGCCAAGTCCTGTTGGAAAATGAAATCTGCATCTCCATAAAGTTGGTCAGCAGCAGGAAGCATGAAGTGCTCTAAAACTTCCTGGTAGACGGCTGCGTTGACCTTGGACCTCAGAAA
>JACXGI010010297.1:0-16274 GCA_016801175.1 Esox masquinongy
CTAATAAAGTGCTGCTAGCTATACCCTCTATACCCACAATCTCTGTACCTCACCTGCCGTTACGGGTGGTCAAACAGAGATTCTATTTTCTTTCACTATCCTGATATCTCTTAGAGACAGCGACCTAATTACACTTCTTTTTCTCCCTTTTTCACTCCAACAGCCTCACTATATACATCGACTTCTGTTCGTAATGTGTCATCTTCCTTCTCTTCTTTCACAACAATGTTCAGCCCAAGAGCGTCTTTCTCTGTCAAGACGACTTCTTCTGTAGGAGGGGAGTAACTTCATGTGCTCATTGTCAATATGATTTCACATTAAATGGAATAAGAGGGCATGAGAAATGTGGGTTTAAAGCATACAGTAAAGCTTGAGCCATCCAGGTATGTATCTTGGCTAGCTAGCAAGCTGAAAAGATACCCCGGAGATAACGTGCTAACGTAGATGGGGGATGAAGGTCCAGACCCCCAGATTACACGTCACCCTAGCAACGTCACCTAAAAGACCGACATCGTCATGTGTTGACTGGAGTTGGGAACAGCAGATTTTGAAAGATTTGAAACCATAACAACAAAAAATAAAATGGTTCATCTTTTGTACCAGCCATATTTATTAAATTAATGGACATTCAGGTAGAAATACATTATGTGGTTCAAACATGTCTTTAACAAGAACAGGAATCACACCTGCTCTATTCTTTGATTTTTTAAAAACAACTTTACTACAAAACACACCTGGAAATGCCAACACATATTTATCTGACATCTATACAATATATTTTACACTATACTATCTACTGCAGCCTTTGCTTTTTCCAAAATATTAAACATGGATTATTTGTATTAACTCTTCCCTTGTCAGAAACATCGTTAGCTAGCTAGGGAGGGATTGCCATCTTATTAACAAGGCCAGCAAAGCTGGACAGATATGGTTCCCATGTATCAAAGTACTGACACTGATACAGTAACAACACATTTTGAGTCTGGCTTTAACAATAAATCTAAATAAACAATTAAATGTTTTATTTTCTCAAAAGCGTGAAGACACCAAACTATCCAAAAGTAATTAAAACTTAATCTTAGCCAAATGCAATTCAATTAGAATCGCTTCAGCTTAGCCAAATGAAATTCAATTAGAATCACTTCAGCTTGGCCAAACTGAATTTATTTAGAATTACTTCAGCTTGGCCAAATTAAATGTCATTATAATCACTTCAGCTTGGCCAAATAAAATTGAAACAATTAATATCTCTAAATTATATGAACACCATTGCCTCGAGGGCTCTGATTGTCACAGCACCTGGTGAAAATAATTTCTCAGCATCCTTGTTACTTTAGGCCATAATCTATACAATTTCAATACATTAAACTATTCCACCCTTTATGGGAAATCTAACCGGTCAACACAGTTATAAAGTACATCATTGCAAATTTAACCAGACTTCACTGCCCATACATTGTGGTTCTGCCCATACATTGCGGTTCTCCAGAGATCTTATTTCTCTCCTGCAGGAACAGTTGTGACCAGTAACCCAGACACAATCAATCAGAAAGTGAGACAATATCATCACTTTAAACCTGTCAGTCATAATCTGGATGTCATCTTTATTTCACTCTTTTTGGATTCCACTACAACAGCTATAATATTTATCTCCTGTGTGTTCTCTGGTGTGATTTCAGGTGGCTTATTTGAGTGAAACTCTTGCCACATTGGTCACAGCTATAAGGTTTCTCTCCAGTGTGAGTTCTCTGGTGTATTTTAAGGTTTCTTGGATTACTAAAACTCTTTCCACATTGATCACACTTACAAGGTTTCTCTCCCGTGTGGGTTTTTAGGTGTATTTTCAGGTGTTTTGAAATACTAAACCTCTTCCCACATTGATCGCATGGAAAAGGTTTCTCTTGTGAGTGAGTTCTCTTGTGGATTTTCAGGTTTCTTGGATCACAAAAACTTTTCCCACACTGATCACAGCAATAAGGTCTCTCTCCTGAGTGTGTTCTCTGGTGTGATTTCAGGTTGCTTAGATGACTAAAACTCTTCCCACACTTAACACAGACATAAGGCTTTTCTCCTGTGTGTGTTCTCTGGTGTAATTTCACTAAGCTTGGCTGAGTAAAACACTTCCCACATTGAGAACAGCTATAAGGACGCACTCCTGTGTGAGTTCTCATGTGTACAATCAGCTGGCGGGATGCTGCAAAACTCTTCCCACATTGATCACAACCAAATGGTTTCTCTACAACATGAACTCTCAGGTGTGATTTCAATGAGAAAGATCTAGAAAAACTCATTCCACACTGAGAGCAGTTGTAAGGTTTTTCTCCTGTATGTATTCTTTGGTGTGATTTTAATGATCGTGATAAAGAGAAACTCATTCCACACTGACAGCAGCTGTAAGGTTTCTCTCCTGTATGGATTCTCCAGTGTATTTTAAGGTCTGTTGAAGTGGTGTAACTCTTCCCACAATCAGAGCAGCTGTAAGGTTTCTCTCCTGTATGGATTCTCTGGTGTCTTATAAGTTCTGATAAAAACATTAAACTTTTCCCACAGTAAGAGCATCGATGAGGTTTCTTCCCCGAGGGTCTCTTCTTAACGTGTTCTGATCTGGAGAGACTCTTCTCAAAATTATCAGCCTTGTATTGTTGTTGTGGCTCCTCAGATGATCCGCAATATTCCCGTTTCTCTCCTGTATGAACAACAAAGTGGAACAGATGGTTAACTTCTGACCTTTTATTTCAATCCTGTCTGGCCTGGCTAGTGTCATAATGACATCTCAGTTAGATTAACAATATTTTTTACAACAAGACCTGGATAAAATAAACACATTTACAAACTAAAATAAAAAGTTGTCATTTGAAAAACATAAATTTTCACTCTGATCACAAGAAGGGTTAACCCTCATTTCAGACTAGGTCTGCATCAACTGATCCATAATCTCTGTATTAAAGCATAGCAACAAATGACATTATCGATTAGTTAGCTTTACTTGAGACATTACATGAGACAAAAATTACAATATATATAATATATCCAGTCAGCACTATCTCAAAAATAATATATTTTTGAAATAGTGCTGACTGCTGGAAAATAGAAGCAGAAAAAAAGTTTCCACAACTCTGATATGTTCCCATGATTCATTTATTTTCAACTGACAAAAAACAGATGTTTTCAAAATATGATATCTGCGGCCCTAATAAAAACTGTACATTAGCTGTTCATTAACTCATTCCACAAATGTCTGAATAACCAAATTTCATCCTATTAATGCTCTCCTAAAAGTGGGCTATAAATACAGGTGGACAGATGGACAGGGTGCATCTGGCCTCGACTGCTGATCTAGTAGGATACAGTTGATCAGACAGTGAAATGAATGTGTTGTCACCCGTGCTATACTGTACTAAATTATTCTACAAGAGGAAAGGGACCTTGCTGTGTGTGTGGTCCAGGACCTACACTTGGAGGATTTTTTTTAATGCTTTGTATTCATGTATTTTGATGGCTACTAAAGTTCTTGCTTGTATCACAGTTAGTCATTTATTGAAGCATATGTATCAGCCTCTAAGCCTCCGTCAGAGCTCTTTTCTCCTGTTTATACGACCTTTCAGAGACTATCCACCAAACGACAGGTTTTGCTGTGGCTCTGTGGAATCACTTGTTCGCATGTTCTATCTATAGACTATAGATACACTACACATGTTCTATCTATAGACTATAGATACACTACACATGTTCTATCTATAGACCAGATACTAGGGTTAGGGTTCACCAGAAACTACAGGACCTATTTTGCCCAATCAGCTCCACTTTTAACTAATCTATCCATAGAACAATCTTCCTAGAGTCTTAATGAAAGAACCAGAAGTTTTGCTCTGTAACAGAGAATTCTAAAATACAATGTCAGTTGATTTGTCCATAAGCTGAATCTGAAGCTCATCTGGGTATTGCAGCAGGAAAATCATTCAAAGCCCACAAGCATGTCTACATCCAAATTTCTGAAAATCATGTACATATTTGGATTTGGGCCCCCAAGTGTCACAGTGGTCTAAGTCAATGCCTTGCAGTCCATCATTGTGGAGAGGTTCATCAAAGCCTGGTGAGGCACAACATCAGCACAGGGCAGAAACCGACTTGGCCCTTCTTAAAGCCTTCGCTGATTTCACAATAGAAGCTGCTGTGTTTTACAGATTAAAACCAAGAACCACAAAGCTACAGAGAAGCAAAACGTGTAGGTTATGGGGCGGCGCAATTGAAATTACAGACAGCAAATTGCTGTCTAGTCAGCAAGAATGAAGTAACCAGAGGTGTCTTGAACAGTGTCAGTCACCACGTGTCCCTGACAGTAACTGGAAGTGTCATCACACCGACCGCCTCTTATCATGTCTTTATAGACTTTTATTTATGTATGTGAATAGATATAAAAGACAAGAAAATCATAATATAAGGACATAAAATAGAAAATCACATTTAAACACATCAACCCATTCAGACAATTCGTCCCTTGTGTCACACATCTGCAGTTCATAGACATTACTGGTGTTAATACGATATATTGACAGTACTTACTGGTGTTAATACGATATATTGACAGTATTTACTGGTGTTAAAACGATATATTGACAGTACTTACTGGTGTTAATACGATATATTGACAGTATTTACTGGTGTTAAAACGATATATTGACAGTACTTACTGGTGTTAATACGATATATTGACAGTATTTACTGGTGTTAAAACGATATATTGACAGTACTTACTGGTGTTAATACGATATATTGACAGTACTTACTGGTGTTAAAACGATATATTGACAGTACTTACTGGTGTTAACACGTTATATTGACAGTATTTACTGGTGTTAAAACGATATATTGACAGTACTTACTGGTGTTAATACGATATATTGACAGTACTTACTGGTGTTAACACGATATATTGACAGTACTTACTGGTGTTAATACGATATATTGACAGTACTTACTGGTGTTAACACGATCTCCATTCTCCTGTTCTTCCTCTAACGTGACAGGAAGCTCCACCTCCCTCACCCAAAAAACTGCATCTTTCTCTTCTTTCTTCACATTCAGATTATTTTCCTCTTTCGTCATCAACGCCTCTTCATTCTCTTCTTTCATTGTAGCAGCTTCACTTTCTACTTCTTTTAACGTTACGTACTCTTCTTCATTCTCTTCTTTCACGACAATGTTCAGCCACAGATCCTCTTTCTCCGTCAAGCAGACCTCCTCTTTGACGAAATGAGAATCGCTCATAATCTGGGATGTTTTTTAATGATTTTTACTAAACCTTAGATAATAATTCACACGACTAGACTAGTGCTAACTTCAGCTTGCTTACAAAACAACAACAACGTAAGCTTCAGTACTGAGCGAAAAAATATAATTTAGCTTCAGTACTACGCTATTAATATAATTCAATGGCGTAGTCAATCGATACAAATTAAATGTATTTAAAAACTAAATAACATATACTTAAACGATCAAAATAACATATTTTCCTATTTCGCTAGTAAGCTACAGAAGTGATAGTAGAATAAGCTTCAAGTATCTGCGTCTTGTGGGCAACATTAAAGAAACACTTCCGGGTCACGAAAATGAGGAAATTTTCAAAATAAAAGACACCAATTTATTACTTAAAAACTGACATAAATGGAGTTTATTAATTGTTTATGAAAATGTACCTCTCAAAACATTGACAACAATTCATATATGATCATATTTAAGCGTAATTTCAATAAAAATGGGGTATTAAAACACGTTGCAAGGCCACAATTCAGACAATGCCTATGACTGAATATGGAATACATATTGCCTCATAGCTCATAAACTATGGAATATTCCACAGAGAAAGCAATGTAGGAAATGTTCAGGAGAGTGTGTAGAGTAAGACAATTGATTGTTTTGTGTCTCCCTCCATTCAGGTTCTAGAGACACCTGGTTCCAGTTTTCGTGCAGACAGCCTCAAAATGTATACAATTCATATTATCTGAACACTGAACCTGTACAGCTACAAACTGTACCTACAAGTGTCATGGTTAGGGTTAGGACACCCACACAGCACAGCTTCATTATTTGGCCTTAATTTCACTCTTTTTGAATTCCACAACAATGATTATATGGTTTCTTACATGTGTCCTCTGGTGTGATTTCAGGTGGCTCATCTGAGTAAAACTCTTCCCACATCACAGCTAGAAGGAGTTTCTCCTGTGTGAGTTCTATGGTGTATTTTAAGGTTTTTTTTAGCTTGCTAAAACTCTTCCCATATTGATCACAGTTATAAGGTTTCTCTTTGAGTGAATTCTCTTGTGGAGTTTCAGATTTATTGGATTACCAAAACTCTTCTGACATTGATTACAGCTATAACATTTCTCTCCTGAGTGAGTTCTCTGCTGTGATTTCAGGTTGCTTAAATGACTAAAACTCTTCCCACACTCATCACAGATATAAGGCCTTTCTGCTGTGTGTGTTCTTTGGTGTAATTTCACTAAGCTTGGCTGAGTAAAACACTTCCTACATTGAGAATAGCAATAAGGATGCTCCCCTGTGTGAGTTCTCATGTGTACAATCAGATGGCGGGATGCAGCAAAACTCTTCCCACATTGATCACAACCATGAAGTTTCTCTATGACATGAAGTCTCACATGGGACTTCAATAAAAAGCTCTAGAAATACAATTTCTGCAGTGAGTGCAGCTGTAGGGTTTCTCTCCTGTATGGATTCTCTGGTGTATTGTAAGTTCTGTTGAAGAATTGTAACTCTTCCCACAGTCTGAGCAGCTGAAAGGTTTCTCTCCTGTGTGAATTGTCAGGTGTGATTTAAATGATCCTGTTCTAGAAAAACTCATTCCACATTGAGAACAGCTGTAAGATTTCTCCCCTGTATGCATTTTCTGGTGTATTTTAAGTTCTATTGAAGAGGTGTAACTCTTCCCACAGTTTGAGCAGCTGTAAGGTTTCTCTCCTGTATGTATTCTTTGGTGTAATTTCAATGATCGTGATAAAGAAAAATTCATCCAACACCTCAAGCAGCTGTAAGGTGTCTCTCATGTATGGATTCTCTGGTGTTTTTTAAGATCTGTTGAAGAGTTGTAACTCTTCCCACAGTCAGCTCAACTATAAGGTTTTTCTCCAGTATGGATTTGCTGGTGTCTTTTAAGTTCTGATAAAAACATTAAACTTGTCCTAAACTCAGAGCAGTGGTGTGGTTTCTTCACTGTGTGTCTGTGTTGTGGTTTCTTGAGGTGCTCTGATTTAGAGTGACTCTTCTCTACCTTCATGATGTAGTTGAGACTCCTCAGAGGATCCACTGTAGTAATGTCTCTCTCCTGTGTAAATGACAAGTAAAGGTGGTTAACTGCTGATCTTCTCATTCAAAACCCAGTCTGGCCTGAGACCTACCATGGAGCAGTGTTATACTGTATTCTTAGTGAGATTAACAATCTCTTTTACAACATAGAACTGGCCAAAACAGGAGAACACAGTTAAACAAACATTTACAACATAAAAATAAAGCAGCAAGATTGTATAAGAAAGTGCAACTATGAGTCAAAAACTAAAACACAATCTTCACTCTAGACCAGGGCTGCAACAACTAATCAATAACATCACTCTAGACTAGGGCTGCAACAACTAATCAATAACATCACTCTAGACTAGGGCTGCAACAACTAATCAATAACATCAGTAATAAAATATAGTTGGAAAAGAATGTCACACTGATTAGAAAAATCTGATTCCAATTACATTTCTTTCCAGCAGTCTGAAGAGGCATTGACCTGCTTTTTCATCACTACATGAATCATGGATGACCACGTAAAGGCAGATTCACGCTTGACCTTTGATATCAGATTAATATAGTGGAAAACAGAGCTTGGTTTTCACCAGAAATAGTGTTCTACAGCCGAGGAGCCAAGCAATAGAAAGCCATCTCACCCAGAGTTTCAACATCATCTGGTTGTGTTTATTTATGTAACTATACACAGAATAAAAAAACAATTTCCACAGTGAGTGGATTATTATTTTAAAATTTTGTCCTAGACTGGCTCCTTTATTTATAGAAATAATATTATATATTAGATATAACTTACTGGTGTTAATCAGATCTTCAGTCTCCTCCTCTAATGTAACAGGAATCCCCTCTCATTCACTCCAACAATGGCATATTCCTCTTTTTTCACGGTCAGATTCTCCTCTTTCATACACAATTATTTCCCTTCTTTCACAGGAAGGTCTTTAGCTTCTTATTTCACTGTAACAGCCTCAATCTCTACAACAATGTATGCTTCAGTACCTGAGCGAATCGAACAGACAAAAAACACAAAAGTGTGCTTGAAAAACACTAAAACAGTCAAAACAACCAGTTTCCCAATGTTTGTTTACAAGCTAGCGAGGTGGTCGACTGCTGTAGAACCATGTAGAACAAGCGTTCCAGTCCACTACATTACAAATATGACTGGTTACCCAACCTTAGAGACGCACAACTCCATCTGCTGACTGGAGTGTGTAATGCGGTTAAGAGACAACTTGACAAAAAGATGTACTCTTCTGCTGGTTGAAATCAGGTTACAATGCAGTGGTAAATTCTGTATTACTTTAAACTACAGTCACCACAAAATTCCAGCTGGAACTCAATGTTAATGTCAATAATTTATGGTAATTAGTATTCCCTTCACCATGTAGGCTTTTTTTGTAGAACAACTCCAAAAAAGTCAGTTTTTAACTTCCAAAGGGAATGAAAATAAAACTAAGCTGACACCAAGATGATCAGTGCCTTCCAAAAGTATTTACTTCAAGCTGTTACTCAATGAGAAGCATCTGAAAGTACCTCTAGACCCAGCTGCGATGTGGGGAAAACATTTGATGGTCAGATGAGATCAAAATAGAGGGAAACTGAAACAGCTGTGCTTGGCATAAGCCGGGCGTTGCCCATACCTCAAGACACACCACCCCAATAGTGAAGCATGGTGTTGGCAGCATCATGCTGTGGGGATGCTTCTCAGCAGCAGGGACTGGGCATTCCCAAATTAATTACATAATCATACATCACATGGTGCTTATAGTTGTAGATGCTTCAGAATTGTTTATAAATCAGTGTAGTGTGGTATACAACATGCTGATTTCCAATCATATCGGGCCACTCCAAATATGGATGTGATAATGGTCACAGCCACACCCTTCCTAACACATGTTACAGTTGATGAAATACAAATGTTAGTGTGTAGGGTTTTCTAGCATGCTAACTCTCATTAAGACAGACAGGCAGAATAGTTTGTGTAACTAGTTATAGTTGGCATTTATTCTTTGGAATTTCATAGTGTAATGGAGTTGACTGATGATCGTTACATTCCTTTGTAAACAGTTATTTCCGCTCAAATAGAAACAAACAAACAATATCACTTTTGGAACCCGAAACGTCTTACAATAAGTCCGATTGGTTTGTTACAGTAGGTGGTGACACGCCCCTTTAAATTATTGTTTGCCGACCGCTATAAAACTAACCAAGAATACAATGACGTATAATGTAATGGACGGGGCTCTGGTTCAATAACAGTCAGACACCGCCGTGGCTTGCTAGTGAAAACATACATTATTTAGAATGTTTTGGGGTAAATATTAGTCATTAATTACTGTATTTAAAACACAATTTATTCGTATCTACTGATTACACTGTTTAATTTCAGTAATTGTTTTCTTCGCTTGGTTACGAAAGAATACCTCGTTTTGTTGTTACCTAGCTTAATGTGACATTCCGATCTAACGTTAGTTAACGAAGACCATGAGCTCACTAAAACTCTCCCCTCCTGCTAAAGAAGAGGACTGCCGTACGGAGAAAGAAACTCCCGTGAAATTGGAGAATGTAGAGGCAGCTGTTACCGTAAAAAAAGAATTGGAGGCTGAGGCTGTTACATTGAAAGAAGAAGCGAAAGTCGTTCCTGTGAATGGAGAGGCGTTCTTGGTGAAAGCGGAGGGGAAGGATTTAACTGTGAAGAAAGAGGAAGATGCACTTTTTGGAGTGAAGGAGGGTGCGATTACAGTTACATTAGAGGAGAAAGAGGAGACTGTAGATCTGACTCACATAAGTAAGTACTGTCTATATATGGGTATTTCTATGAATAAAGTGGTTGACACCATGGTAGCCATTTCTAAATGGTTTGATATGTGTGGAAATGTAAACTAGATGATATGCCACTGGTCACAGAGAGGTCCCACAGAGATGATACACCACTGGTCACAGAGGACAGGTCACAGAGAGGTCCCACTGAGATGATACACCACTGGTCACAGAGATGTTCTACTGAGATGATACACCACTGGTCACAGAGGACAGGTCACAGAGAGGTCCCACTGAGATGATACACCACTGGTCACAGAGCGGTCCCACAGAGATGATACACCACTGGTCACAGAGGACAGGTCACAGAGATGTTCTGCTGAGATGATACACCACTGGTCACAGAGGACAGGTCACAGAGATGTTCTACTGAGATGATACACCACTGGTCACAGAGCGGTCCCACAGAGATGATACACCACTGGTCACAGAGGACAGGTCACAGAGATGTTCTGCTGAGATGATACACCACTGGTCACAGAGGACAGGTCACAGAGATGTTCTACTGAGATGATACACCACTGGTCACAGAGGACAGGTCACAGAGATGTTCTGCTGAGATGATACACCACTGGTCATAGAGTAGCCTTGTACAACCATCCTGATCTTGCAAGCTCACATTCTGTTTCACTACACACATCAGTCTGGACATCCACACACTCTAATGTTTTGTATGGGCGTTGACAACAGCCGTTGAGAAAAGTCATTCTGCATCCTAATGGATCCCTCTAAACCAATCCAAAAAGCAACACATGATGTTTTACAAAGCGCCTAAACTCATTCTGTGTAAACATCAATACTGGCAGCAGGTATGTTAATTAATCTTTTTTATTTTTTACGTTTTTTTCTTCTTTGTAGATCAGTCATTAATGTCAACCAAGTTAATGGTGAATACTGTCATTATTAATGTCAACCAAGTCAATGGTGAATACTGTCATTATTAATGTCAACCAAGTCAATGGTGAATACTGTCATTATTAGTGAATACTGTCATTATTTTTTTCCTTTTAATGCGTAATTTCACACTCATTCACACAAAAAAAAGATACAAAATACAGACAGTCAAACACAATACTATGTAAGTGGTGTGTCGCCCCTTGCTTTTATACCCGGGAGATGTGAGCCATGCTCCTGGAAAACCACAAAAACAACTGGCACGTGGGTTGGTGCACCAGTCTCCAGTGAGACTGTAACAATGTGTGCAGTGGGGAATCCAGTGCAGTTGGGAATCCAGTGCATTTGTCTGAGTGACACTCGACAGCCTCCCCGGACCTGGAAAGCACCACATGTTCTTGGTCTAGTCATTGTTCTATTTGTTCAGCACAGATTCTGTTTCTGGGTTATGTACACATGTACCTAGGGTATGTATATTGTGGATTGTGGCCAGATGCCTTTAGGCCAGACTGTGCCTTTATTAGGTTGTCCCGATATCATAGTTGGGATCTTACCCATCATTGGCTAACCAGCCCTCTTCACTAAGATAAATGTTAATTTATCTTAGCTAGTTAGCATGTCTGTTATTGATGACTATTGTCATCTGTGTAAATGCAGTGTTCACATACAAGGCACCATCGTACACACCATGAGGATTTTTGAGAAATCAAATGCAGCTAACCACAAAAGCATTCCTCAAAGATTATTAGAATGAGGGCTAGCGTTAACAGAAGTTCCAGGACGTTCCTTTAGAATTTGCAATAAATGCGTTTGTGTGGTTGGTAGAATTAAGGAGCATTTAGCTTCCTCTGGTCATCATCAACTAAATCCCTCCCTCTGATTATCAGAGAACGCTGATTGGTCCGGCCAAAACTTGGTTTGAGGAAGAAAAAAATATATTGTGGATGTCCAGACTGATGTGTAGAGTAAAACAGAATGTGAGCTTGCGAGATCAGGATGGTTGTACGAGGCTACACAGAGAGGTCCCACAGGGGGGTCCCACAGGGGGGTCCCACAGAGATGGCACACCACTGGTTACCGAGTGGACACTAATTTATCATTTTCTCCCCTCGAGTACAGGCTTTGGAAGGATAGAAACTGTAAGAAGAGTTTTGGTTGCTCCAAAGGAAGCTTCTGGCCGTTTTTTCCATTTGACGATGATGGAGCCAAGTGTGTTCCTGGAAACCTTCAATGCTTTTGTTTTCATAGCCTTCCCCAGATTAATGCCTCTACACAATTCTATTGTGGATTTATAATTCCAAAGAAAAATGTATGTACCAATCCTAGAGTGCTCCTTCTGCATTCAACAGATTTGACTGGAAGTTCAGCAGACTTTGACAGTAGGTGTATACAGTTGTTATCACATCTGATTGGAATCTTTATTTGAATTTCTTTACTCTCTTCTTAATCTCAATCAAATAATATAAAAAATAATATTGGTGAACAAAACTGTCCCAGCCCACTGAAAAAACCTACTGTACTTAACAAGATAACATTTGCTTACTTGGTTGCAGAGGACAGTTATGAAAGTTTGTAAAAGCATTTAAATATTCACCACATTGTATGTTTGACCTCATCATTCCTACAGGAGAGGGATGTGACTATCTTGAATCCTTTGGGGAACCTCAACAACACCAAGATCCTGGCAAGGTAGAGTAGATTCTCCAGATTAGATCACCAGTTGATTTACAGAACAACTGTCTGGTCTAGTTGGTCTGGTTCTATCATACAGATTACTCTAACAGAACAACTGTCTGGTCTAGTTGGTCTAGCTTGGCCTGATTAGGATCTAGCATATAGCTTCATAAGCTTCATTCTGGACCACCTGTCTATACACCACTTCATCAAGGTCTGGACCAGGTGTCTATAAACCACTTCATCAAGGTCTGAACCAGGTGTCTATAAACCACTTCATGACAACAGTCTAGTCATCATAATGATGTGTCTGTCCTCTATGGTTTCCAGGACAACAGTATCCTACCCCTCTCATACTTCCCTGAGTCCCTGGGTCGTGTCTCTGTCAGTAGGACTTTACTGTTGGGTCTGAAGAGGGTGTCAGTGAGGCTGGTGGACTGCAGGAAACCTCTGGGGCTGAATGATAACACAAGAGGAGGAGGAGATTTCACACATCAGAGTAAGTTGTAGTTTTTGTTTAAACAAAGAAAACATACACTGATGAGCCAAAACGTTATGATCTCCTGCCTAATATGCTGTCGATCCTCAGCATGCCACCAAAACAGCCCTGACCCGCCAAGGCATGGACTCTATAAGACCCCAGAAGGTGTGCTGTGGTATCTGGCACCAAGACATTAGCAGCAGATTCTTTAAGTCCTGTAAGTTGTGAGGTGGATTCGCCGTGGATCGTAATTGTTGGTCCAGCACATCCCACAGATGCTCAATCGGATTGAGATCTGGAGAAATGGCACGTGTCAAATTGACATCCACATGCTCAGACCCAGGGTTTCCCAGCAGAACATTGCTCAGAGCATCACACTCCCTCCACGAGCTTGTCATCTTCCCACAGTGCATCCTGGTACCATCACTTCCCCAGGTAAACGGTGCTCACGTGCACGGCCGTCCACACGATGTAAAAGAAAACAAGACTCATCGGACCAGGCAACCTTCTTCCACTTGTCCAAGGTCCAGTTCTGACACTCGTGTGTCCATTGTAGGCGCTTTCGACGGTGGACAGGGGCCATCATGGGCACTCTGGTTGGTTTCCAACCCCATACACAGCAAGGTGTGATGCGCTGTGTGTTGTGACACGTTCCTCCTGTAACCATCATTAACATTTTCTGTGACTTTGGCGCAGTAGACATTCTGTCATTTCGGACCAGACAGGACAGCCTTTGTTGCCCTCGCGCATCGATGAGCCTTGGGTCCCAAACAACCTGTCATTGGTTTGTGGTATGTCCCTCCTCGGACCACAGTCAGTAGGTACTCACCACTGCTGACCGGGAGCGCCACACAAGCCTTGTCATTTCAGAGATACTCTGACCCAGTTGTCTGACCACAACAATTTGGCCCTTGTCAAAGTCGCTGAGATCTTTACTCCTGCCCATTTCTCCTGCATCCAACACGTTCACTATGAGAACTTATTGTTTGCTTATCATCTACCCAGACCTTGACATGTGCCCTTGTTAGGAGATGATCAACATTATTCGCTTCACCAGTGAGTGGTTATAATGTTTTGGCTTATCAGTGTATATATGTTTATGTATTTAAGTTGCTGCTGCACATTTACTAATAAATAATTCACAAAATAAAACCAATATAAAACATGTATTCCCAGGTTGAGGTCAGTCAGACTTGCTGCCAAATTCTCCAGAATAACATTGGTGGCGGCTGGTAGAGAAACAATAAATTATCTGATGGGCTTTTGAGTCTCTTGCATGTCCCAGAACCCCTTTAAAAATGTCATTTTAATATCCCTTAGCACAAGGTGATCTTCTGGGATGTTTTATTATAGCTCATGAATACATAGGACCATTTTGCATGACTAAAATCAACATCAAGAACATGGTGGAGTACAGCAGTAGCGCTGAATGGTACTCAGGCCCAACAAGTTAACTGGTCTACATAATGCTTTCATTCATTATGCTAAATCAAAATGTGTGAATAAAACTGGTGCAGTAATATTTTACTAGCATGTTTCAGAATTACTTTGAGATAAATATAATTAATTCAGCCTTTAGGGGGTGCTAGTGGGTCTTCAGAAAAAATATATCTGGAAGCTTCTTATCCACTGTCATAGACATGATTTCAAATAAATACAAACGTTTTGGGTTTCAAGAGTCGTTAGCATTTTAACCATAAATGTAATGTTCTTAAATAGTGTTAATTGTAATATTTAAGAAATCATTATTTACAGTTAATCCTTTTGGAGCCATTTTTAGTTCACCTAAAAAAGGACCCAAACAAACCTTGCTGCTCTTTGATAATGGACATTTTTCTCTTAAAAAAGGTGCATGATTTTTGAAGGGTTTTATATGCTGAGGAAGTTTTTTTCTGGAAGAACAGTACAGATGTAAACCCACACTGCAGCAGTGCCGATGTAAACCCCCACTGCAGCAGTACAGATGTAAACCCACACTGCAGCAGTACAGATAATGTAAAGATTGTTAATCCCACTGAGACTAAGACTCAGTGTCCTGGTAGGTTTCAGGCCAGAGTAGGTTGGAATAAAAGGTCAGAAATTAACCATCTTGACATTGTAATTCACACAGGAGAGAGACGTGATGATCCTGGATCCTCTTGGGAGTCTCAACAACAACATAATGCTGAAAAAGTAGAGAAGAGTCTCTCCAAATCAGAACACCTCAAGAACCAGCAGCAGAGAATGGGGAAGAAACCTCACCACTGCTCTGATTGTGAAAAGAGTTTCACCTCTTCACAAGGCCTTAAAGTACACCAGAGAATCCACACAGGAGAAAAACCTTACAGTTGCTCTCAATGTGGAATTTGTTTTTCTAGATCTTTTTCCTTGAAATCACACCTAAGAATTCACACAGGAGAGAAATTGTATGGCTGTGATCAATGTGGGAAGAGGTTTTCTTCATCAGGCCATCTGACTGTGCACAAGAGAACTCACACTGGAGAGCAGCCTTATAACTGTAATCAATGTGGTAAGAGTTTTTCACAGACAATCAACCTGATATCACATCAGAGAACTCACACAGGAGAGAAACCTTTTAGCTGTGATGAGTGTGGGAAGAGATTTACTCAGCCAAGCCATGTGAAATCCCACCAAAGAACTCACACTGAAGAGAAACCATATAGCTGTGATCAGTGTGGGAAGCGTTTTAGTGACCCAAGCAACCTGAAATCCCACCAGAGAACTCACTCAGAAGAAAAACCTTATAGCTGTGATCAATGTGGGAAGAGTTTTAGCCACACAACCAACCTAAAATCACACCAGAGAACTCACACAGAAGAGAAACCCTATAGATGTGATCAGTGTGGAAAAAGTTACAGTTATCCAAGCAACCTAGGGGAACACAAACGAACTCACTTAGAAGATACATCTTACAGTTGTGATCAATGTGGGAAGAGGTTTACTAATGTAAGCAACCTAAAATCACACAAAAGAACTCACACAGGAGAGAAACCTTATAGCTGTAATGAGTGTGGGAAGAGTTTTACTCAGCCAAACCACTTGAAAATACACTGCAGAACTCACTCAGGTGAGAAACCGTATAGTTGTGATCAATGTGGGA
>JACXGI010010297.1:16374-28097 GCA_016801175.1 Esox masquinongy
GGCTGACCGTCTCAACTGACGCCTGACTGACTGATTATCATTTATGTCCGGCTGACCGTCTCAACTGACGCCTGACTGACTGATTATCATTTATGTCCGGCTGACCGTCTCAACTGACGCCTGACTGACTGATTATCATTTATGTCCGGCTGACCGTCTCAACTGTTTTCACATGCTGCAGAAAAGGAGATCTCTTAAGACTGGAGGTTCCCACTGAATCTGGAGACTGTCGGGCATTAGGGTGACATCTGATTAGCGTTATTTAAATATTTATGACTCCTGTTTTTGTTCCAATTGACTAAGCTGAAGTGATTCTGATAACAGGAGATTTAATTCCTTCTAGTTCTGTTCAATCAAGCTGCTGAAATACAGTGCATTCAGAAAATATTCAGACTCCTTAACCTTTTCCACATTTTATGTTACAGATGTATTAAAACATTTTCCTCATTAATTTACTCTCAATACCTCATTGTCAATGGAAAAACTTTTTTTTAATACATTTAAAAATGTGTATACAAGAAAAAAACCTAAATAGTTATGTTTCAACATAATTGGAGTCCACCTGTGTTAGATTGAATTGATTGGGAGTTTTTCCTAGCCACTGAAATTCAACACTACTGTTGTTTGCTCCTTGGGGTTTTAAGGGTGTGTATTTTGTAAAAGCACTTTGTGACAACTGCTGATGTAAAAAGGGCTCTATAAATAAATTTGATTGATTGATTAATTGGACATGATTTGGAAAGGCACACACACCTGCCTATATAAGGTCCCACAGGTGACAGTGTGTGTCAGAGCAAAAACCAACCCCTGAGGTCAAAGGAATTGTCCGTAGAGCTTGGAAACTTGTGCAGAGGCAGAGCTCTGGGTAAGAAAGCAAAAATGTCTGCAGCATTGAAGTTGCTAAGAACATAGTGGCCCCCATCATTCTTAAATGGAAGGAGTTCTTAAATGGAAACAGCAACACTCAAACAGCAACACTCTTCATAGAATTGGCTGCTTGGCCAAACTGAGCAACCGGGGGAAAAGGGCCTTGGTCAGGGAGGTGACAAAGAACCTGATGGAGCTGCACAGTTCCTGTGTGGAATTGGCAGAACCTTCCAGAAGGAAATCCATCTGCAGCACCACCAATCAGGCTTTTATGCTTGACGTGCTGCTAGACAGAAGCCAGTCTTTAGTAAAAGCTACATGATATTCTGCTTGGAGTTGCCAAAAGGCACCAAAAAGATTGTTCTGTAGATTCTCTGGTCTGATGAAAACAAGATTGAACTCTTTTGGACTGAATGCCAACTGTCACTTCCAGAGGAAACCAGTCACGGCTCATCACCTGGCCAATACCATCCCTATTGTGAAGCATGGTGAAACCAGACACCGCTCATCACCTGACCAATAACATCCTACTGTGAAGCAGGGTGGAACCAGACACCGCTCATCACCTGGCCAATAACATCCTTATGGTGAAACCAGACACCGCTCATCACCTGGCCAATAACATCCCTACAGGGAAGCAGGGTGAAACCAGACACCGCTCATCACCTGGCCAATAACATCCTTATGGTGAAACCAGACCGCTCATTCCCTGGCCAATAACATCCCTACGGTGAAGCATGGTGAAACCAGACACCGCTCATTACCTGGCCAATAACATCCCTATGGTGAAGCATGGTGAAACCAGACACCGCTCATCACCTGGCCAATAACGTCCCTACGGTGAAGCATGGTGAAACCAGACACCGCTCATCATCTGTCCAATAACATCCCTACGGTGAAGCATGGTGAAACCAGACACCGCTCATCACCTGGCCAATAACATCCTTATGGTGAAACCAGACCGCTCATTCCCTGGCCAATAACATCCCTATAGTGAAGCATGGTGAAACCAGACACAGCTCATCACCTGGCCAATAACATCCCTACAGGGAAACATGGTGCAGGGTCATGCAGTAAGATTGTTTTTCAGTGGCAGGAACTGGGAGACGAGTCAGGATTGAGGGAAAGTGCAAACTACAGACAAATACTTGCTCCAGAGCACTCAGGACCTCAGACTGCAGCAGAGGTTCACCTTCCAACAGGACAACGACCTCAAGCACACAGCCCAGACAACAGAGGGCTGGTTTCGGGACTTTTAATCTCATTGAGTGGCTCAGCCAGAGCTCGGACTTGAACCTGATCAAACTACTCTGGAGAGACCTAAAAATGGCTGTGCAGCAACGTTCCTCATCCAGCCTGACAGAGCTTGAGAGAAGAGTAGGAGAAACTCCCCAAATACAGGTGTGCTGAGCTTGTAGTGTTACAATGTTTGTTGTATCATTATGGTTTGGTCTGTGTTGATTGTGGGGGGAAAAACTGATACATTTTGGAATATGGCTGTAACACAGTTGTGTGGAACGAGGGAAGTGGTTTGAATCCTTCCCGAATGCACTGTATATATCTTAGATGGTTTTGGACATATCATAGATTCCTTTTTAGACATTGATGTTTGCTGATATTCTCTACTACGTAAGAGTACAATGAAAAGTACCATGGTACCACTGTCACTGGTTAATTGTAATAAACTTGATCAGTTTTGAAGACAACTGTGCTCCTTGTTATTCTGTGGAATTATTCTTCTATGTAAGTCAATCAAATTTATTTATAGAGCCCTTTTAACATCAGCAGTTGTCACAAACTGCTTTTACGAAACGCCCAGCCTGAAACCCCAAGGAGCAAGCAACAACAGTGTTGATGCACAGTGGCTAGGAAGAACTCCCAAAAAGGGGCCAAAACCTAGAGAGGAACTAGGCTTGGAGGGTTGACCAGTTCTCTTCTGGCTGTGCCAGGTGAACATTTTTAAGAATACAAATTGTAGTAATTAAGAAATGCATTTGGTGTGGGTAGTGATGGCCATTCGAGACTTCATTACCGTTCTTCTAGCAGCGGAGTATTATGCTAGCAGCGCTAACTCAGATTTTCTTTTTCCAATATATAAGGCAATATAGTTTACAGTATAGTCAGTATATTTATGTTTGTCTGTTCCAATGTTGTTCTTGTCTGTTCTTTTTTACAGACTAGATTGTTAACTATATGGCCTTGTAAGTTTCAATGATGGCTTTTATTTTGAAAAAGAAAATCGGAGTGATGCCAGCATAATATCCTGCTACTAATGAAGCCTTGTTTTGCCATCACTAGGTGTAGGTCTACAGTCTATAAAATCGTCAGGTATCGTCTTGATCTGCAACACAACCAGGAGGACTTTGGACAGGGACAGCTACGGGTCTTTCGAGCCTGGTACTCCGGAGGTATAGACCTCATGTCCTCCTAAGTTTAAAACAGGGTAGGAAACAAGGAAAATTTAGAGAGTGCATTCCTTAGATTTACAAGGATTTACAGTGGAGAAGGAGAACTGACTGAACTCCCACGGCACAATAATATAGCAGTGTAAAACCTTGGGGCTGAGAGTGTGATAGAACATAGGCTAAAAAGTCAAACTGTAAATACACTGGTTGCACACCAGAGAGAAGCTTCATTAATGCTCACATTGTGAGAGAAGCTTTTCAACATATAATTGGAAGCTTCACCAGTGAGAACACACAGGAGAAGCCTTTCCACTGGGATCACTGTGGGAGAAGATTTATCGCACCTGACTATGCACAAAAGAAAACACCTGACACAAAAGAATGCACAAAAGAACATACGTCCATTCAGACATAGCTCAAAACCAAAATAAACTATGTGAAGTGGAACATGGCATTTGAGAATTACTGACTAGAGTGTTTAGAATCATTAGTGAAGTGTAATTTCATGGGGCAGTATAGATGGTATATCTAAAGATAAAGGATAGATGATATATCTATAGATATAGTATAGATGATATATCTATAGATATAGTATAGATGGTATATCTAAAGATAAAGGATAGATGATATATCTATAGATATAGTATAGATGATATATCTATAGATATAGTATAGATGGTATATCTATAGATAAAGTATATATGGTATATATATATAGATAAAGTATAGATGGTATATCTATAGATATAGTATAGATGGTATATCTATAGATAAAGTATAGATGGTATATCTATAGATAAAGTATAGATGGTATATCTATAGATAAAGTATAGATGGTATATCTATAGATATAGTATAGATGGTATATCTATAGATAAAGTATATATGGTATATATATATAGATAAAGTATAGATGGTATATCTATAGATATAGTATAGATGGTATATCTATAGATAAAGTATAGATGGTATATCTATAGATATAGTATAGATGGTATATCTATAGATAAAGTATAGATGGTATATCTATAGATAAAGTATAGATGGTATATCTATAGATATAGTATAGATGGTATATCTATAGATAAAGTATATATGGTATATATATAGATAAAGTATATATGGTATATATATATAGATAAAGTATATATGGTATAGCTATAGATAAAGTATAAATGAAATAATAAATGAAATAATAATAAATGAAATAAAGAAACACAAGTCTTATTAAATATTTAAATAATGATGTTCCCGCTTTTATGTGTATTATTGGATCCATTAATTTATTAATCTGTATATTTATTGTACATTTCTATGTCTTCTTAAATATATTATTTTTCCCCCTATTAATGTGCACATTTGTTTGTTTATATATTTCTATGTATATTTGTCTATTAATGTTTTTTTATTTATATAAACATTAAATATTTAGATATTTCAATGTCTATTCGTTTGCCAATTAATGGTTGCTCTGTAGCCGACCAGAAGGCCCTGCAACGGGTGGTGAAATCCACCCAGCACATCACTGGTGCCCAGCTCCCAACCATCGCAGACCTCCAGCGCAGTGTCTGCACAGACAACGCGTGGCATCCCCAGAGACCCTTCACATCCATGCCACATACTGTTTGCCCTCCTACCATCAGGCAGGTGGTACAGGTCTCTTCGGTCCCACACCAGCAGGCTCAGGAACAGTTCCTTTCCATCTACTGTAACCCTGCTGAACTCTGACCCAACACTAACCATACCTACCTGCCTCTCAGGGACCTTGTTGCACTACTCCCTTTGTACTTCTGGACTCTGACACTGCTTAGTAAAGTCTTATAAGTAAGTTTTCAGTTGTTACAGGTACGTGTCTACCTTGGGAACCTCACTGCTGCTATCCCCGCATTTCAGTTGCACATCCACCTTGCACCTCCAATTTGCTTGATTGCACATCTAAAATGCCAATTAGAATTTACATTTGTACCCGCACAACTATTTATCCCACATATCGCATTTCCCTTCATAGCACATCTGTACATTCCAAGTTGTAATATACATACACCTACTTAATATTTGTAAATTTTCTCTTCTATTCGCACTTCTGGTTAGATGCTAACTGCATTTCGTTATACTGTATTTGTACTTGTTCAATGACAATAAAGTTGAATCTAATCTAATCTATTTCTAATTATGGCAGGTTTGAGGTTGTCAGTAGATGGGGTCTTTGAGTCGTGGCGGGTCTGAACTGCGGGTGTGACGTATAACATAGTGGACTGGGACGCTTGTTCCACAACAGTCGCCATCCGTCGTCACCTCGGTAGCCTGCTAGCAAAAATAGGAAAACTCATTGTTTAGATCGTTTTATTGTATATTCGTCATTGTGTTTTGAACACACTTCGTTTGTTTTTATTGGCTAGCGGATTTCATTTAAATACTTCGTTTGTTGCGCTAGGGTATTGAAACATACATTGTTGTTTACAGTTAGCTAGCTTAAGTTAGCAATAGCCTAGCTAGATAATTCCCGACCATGAGTTCACTAAACTACTCTTCCCCTACTAAAGAAGAGGTCTGCTGGACGCTGAAAGACGGTGTCTGGCTGAACATTGTCGTGAAAGAGGAAAATGATGAGGAGGATGTGACAGTTGAAAAAGTGAAGGCTGAGGCTGTTACAGTGAAAGAAGAAGAAGATGACGTTCCTGCGAATGAAATGAAACTGGTGGAGAATATGACTGAGAAGAAAGTGAAAGGTGCAGTTTTGAGAGTGAAGACGGGGAAGATTACTGTCACATTAGAGGAAGAAGAAGTGGCTGGAGGTCGCATTAACACCAGTAAGTATTGTCTGTATGTGTATAGTTGTGTGGTTATCATTTAAAAATGGATGATTGAAATATGATTTTGTAGCGTTGTATGTGAACCATACTTCCGTGAAGGCAACTAGAGAGTAAAAGACGCCAAAGACCTAAAGCATGGAGGCACAACCAGTAGCAGAAGTAGTATTTCTCCAGTTATGTCGGTGTTCATGACTTTAAGCGGCTGTCTGGAAAATAGTTTTCATGGTCACTGAAAGGATTACTGTGTTCTCTGAAATAAGCAGTATTGCAATGAAGTAGGACATTATCTTGAAGGATGTGCTGTGGACAGGTACTCCTCCATTTACTAGCGCTGTCCTACAGAGCTTGGTTTGGTTTGAGAAATGCTTCTGTACAGATTAATCTATAATGTTTTAAAAGCATTTAAAAATTCTCTACATTGACGGTCTGACCTTTTCATACCCACAGGAGAGAGAATGGATTATCCTGGATCAACTGAGGATCCTCAACAACTCCAAGGTCCTGACAAGGTAGAGAAGATTCTCTCCACATTATAATCTGGTCTAGTTGGTACAGCGTGGTCTGGTTCTATTATACAGCTGGTCTGGTTCTATTATACAGCTGTTCTGGTTCTATTATACAGCGTGGTCTGGTTCTATTATACAGCTGGTCTGGTTCTATTATACAGCTGGTCTGGTTCTATTATACAGCGAGGTCTGGTTCTATTATACAGCGTGGTCTGGTTCTATTATACAGCTGGTCTGGTTCTATTATACAGCTGGTCTAGTTCTATTGTACAGCGTGGTCTGGTTCTATTATACAGCGTGGTCTGGTTCTATTATACAGCTGGTCTGGTTCTATTATACAGCGTGGTCTAGTTCTATTATACAGCGTGGTCTGGTTCTATTATACAGCTGGTCTGGTTCTATTATACAGCTGGTCTGGTTCTATTATACAGCGAGGTCTGGTTCTATTATACAGCTGGTCTGGTTCTATTATACAGCTGGTCTGGTTCTATTATACAGCGTGGTCTGATTCTATTATACAGCTGGTCTGGTTCTATTATACAGCGAGGTCTGGTTCTATTATACAGCTGGTCTGGTTCTATTATACAGCATGGACTGGTTCTATTATACAGCTGGTCTGGTTCTATTATACAGCGTGGTCTGATTCTATTATACAGCTGGTCTGGTTCTATTATACAGCGTGGTCTGGATCAGGTTCTTCATCCTTAATCACGTGTCTGTCCTCTCTTTATGGTTTCCAGGACAACAGTATCCTACCCCTCTCATCCTTCCCTGAGTCTCTGGGTCGTGTCTCTGTCAGTAGGACTTTACTGTTGGGTCTGAAGAGGGTGTCTGTGAGGCTGGTGGACTGCAGGAAACCTCTGGGGCTGAATGATAACACAAGAGGAGGAGGAGATTTGACACATCAGAGTAAGTTGTAGTTTTTGTTTCAGATATTTGTTTTATTGACAGTACAGCCCATCATGACTAAAGCATCATCCTCCAGCTGGTTGACAGTACAGTCCATCATGACTAAAACATCATCCTCCAGCTGGTTCACAGTACAGTCCATCATGACTAAAACATCATCCTCCGGCATGTTGACAGTACAGTCCATCATGACTGAAACATCATCCTCCAGCTGGTTGACAGAACAGTCCATCAAGACTAAAACATCATCCTCCAGCAGGTTGACAGTACAGTCCATCATGACTGAAACATCATCCTCCGGCAGGTTGACAGTACAGTCCGTCATGACTGAAACATCATCCTCCGGCAGGTTGACAGTACAGTCCGTCATGACTGAAACATCATCCTCCGGCAGGTTGACAGTACAGTCCGTCATGACTGAAACATCATCCTCCGGCTGGTTGACAGTACAGTCCGTCATGACTAAAACATCATCCAGCTGGTTGACAATACAGTCCATCATGACTAAAACATTATCCTCCAGCAGGTTGACAGTACGAGTGAACAATATTTCCCTGTGTTGTGGCCTTAGCAACTGGCCATTTGTCCCAGATGAACTGTTGAAGAATATCAAGCCACCTTCAAGCTGTTAACTAAATAGCATTGTGAGACTGCATCCAGAGCTCCATGGATCCTTTGTACATTACTGATACGTTAAACGTTTCTTAAATGAAAATCCATGTAGAGTTGGTCTCAAGCCAGATTGGGTTGGAATAACAGAGGGTGAGAAGTTAACCATCTGATTTTGTCACACAGGACAGAGACGTAAATATCGTGGGAAGCCTCAAAAACATCATGATGACAAAGCAGAGAAGAGTCACTCCAGATCAGAACACCTCAAGAAACACCAGCAGAAAGCCATTGGGAGGAGATCTCATCACCACTCTGACCGTGGGAAAAGCTTTATCAACTCAAGTGAACAAATAAACAGAACACCTACAGGGGAGAAGCCTCATGGCTGTGATCAGTGTGGGAAAAGATTCACTCGGTCAACAAACCTGAATCTACACAAGAGGGTGCACAGTGGAGAGAAGCCTTACCACTGTTCCAACTGTGTCAAGACTTTTGCTCGATTGAACAAACTGAAAATACACGAAAGAACACACACAGGAGAGAAGCCTTATCACTGCTTCATTTGTGGAACAAACTTTAATACTTCAAGCAGCCTAACATCACACAAGAGAACCCACACAGGAGAGAAACCTTATCGTTGTGATCAGTGTAAGAGGAGATTTGGTTTCCTGGGCAATCTGATAAGTCACAAGCGTACCCACACTGGAGAGAAACCTTTCTGCTGCTCAGACTGTGGGAAGGGTTTTACTACCTCAACCAATCTGGCATCACACCAGAGAACCCACACTGGAGAGAAACCTTATGGTTGTGATCGGTGTAAGCGGAGATTTGCTTTCTTAGGCAACCTGACTAGTCACAAGCGTACCCACACTGGAGAGAAACCTTACTTCTGTTCAAAGTGTGGGAAGTGTTTTGCTACCTCAAGCAACCTGGCATCACACCAGAGAACCCACGAAGGGTAGATCTTGTTGCTGAAATCAACATGACATGGGTCTGAGAATATTTGTCAGTTTGCACACCAGGGGTTGCAATTATCAATATTGCATAGATTAGGCTAATTGCTTTATTAATTCATTTTTTTCATTGAACAATTACACTAAAGGTTAGATTACTTTCTTATTTTCAGTGTAAATCAAGCTAATGAACAACATTTCCATTGGTTTTAGAGAAAAGAAAACAAGGATGAAGGAAGTTTGTTTGATCTGTTGCTGAAGGTCTGATATTTCTCATTTCTATCACCAGAACCCCCATTTATAGAGTGTATGTTATACTGATTTTTTATTTTCTTAGATTAGAGGTGTGATTTCAGTCTAATATATTTTAGCAAGTATAAAAATATAAATGTTTTAGTAGATTTAGTTGTAATGAATAGAATTTGTAGTGAGTCTTTTTGGTTCTGAATTTTGCATCTTTGTGAGACCTGATTCTGCATAGGGGGAGAAGTAACACTATGATAGATTTGTAAGGTTTTCTTGTTATTAAAATTTGGTGCTTCTCATGTTGGTGTCATAAATATATATTGGTAGTCTTAAAGTGGGTTCAGGGAAAGACACCAGAAACATCCTAGACAATGTTGATATTAAAAACCTGGAACTCTGATTGGTGGGATGTTGAATAAACATTGAATTATATTTCCAACCCATTTTCTGCGTTAACGTATGTGCATGTCATTTTTCTATGTGCATGTTGTTTTACCTGAGGTTCTCGGTGTTATCCTATGTGCCTGTCGTTTTACCTGAGGTTCTCGGTGTTATCCTATGTGCATGTCGTTTTACCTGAGGTTCTCGGTGTTATCCTATGTGCATGTCGTTTTACCTGAGGTTCTCGGTGTTATCCTATGTGCATGTCGTTTTACCTGAGGTTCTCTGTGTTATTCTATGTGCATGTCGTTTTACCTGAGGTTCTCGGTGTTATTCTATGTGCATGTTGTTTTACCTGAGGTTCTCGGTGTTATCCTATGTGCATGTTTTCAGAGTAGTTAATTGAGGATTTTTGCTTCTGTTAGTTGGTCCAGTGAGATCTTGAGCTTCTGGAAATCATGGAATATAAACTAGGGTTATTGTACTGTACATTATTAGTGGTTTTAGATAGGGATTTAGTTGACGGTTTTAGCCAAACCTGAAAGGTCTTTGTTCATGTCTGATTCTGGGGATGCCAGCTATACTGTTAATACTCAGTGATAGAAAAGAAAGCATGGCAGGTCCTGCAGAAAAAGGCTTATCAGCCTTTGGATTGCTTCAGACTTGAGCCAAGGATAATCATGTGTTTTGAAGGTAGGACCATGTTGATTCTGGTCCAGTGTGAGGGTAGGACAGTGTTGATTCTGGTCCAGTATGAGGGAAGGACAGTGTTGATTCTAGTCCAGTATGAAGGTAGGACACTTGATTCTGGTCCAGTTTGAGGGTAGGACAGTGTTGATTCTGGTTCAGTTTGAGGGTAGGACATTGTTGATTCTGGTTCAGTTTGAGAGTAGGACAGTGTTGATTCTGGTCCAGTTTGAGGGTAGGACCGTGTTGATTCTGGTCCAGTTTGAGGGTAGGACCGTGTTGATTCTGGTCCAGTTTGAGGCAAGGACCATGTTGATTCTGGTCCAGTTTGAGGGTAGGACAGTGGTGATTCTGGTCCAGTTTGAGGGTAGGACAGTGTTGATTCCGGTCCAGTTTGAGGGTAGGACAGTGTTGATTCCGGTCCAGTTTGAGGGTAGGACACTTGATTCTGGTCCAGTTTGAGGGTAGGACACTGTTGATTCCGATCCAGTTCGAGGGTAGGACACTGTTGATTCCGATCCAGTTCGAGGGTAGGACACTGTTGATTCCGGTCCAGTTTGAGGGTAGGACAGTGTTGATTCGGGTCCAGTTTGAGGGTAGGACACTTGATTATGGTCCAGTTTGACGGTAGGACAGTGTTGATTCTGGTTCAGTTTGAGGGTAGGACCGTGTTGATTCTGGTTCAGTTTGAGGGTAGGACCGTGTTGATTCGGGTCCAGTTTCAATCAATCAATCAAATTTATTTATAAAGCCCTTTTTACATCAGCAGTTGTCACAAAGTGCTTTTACAAAACAAAACACCCGGCCTTAAAACCCCAAGGAGCAAACAACAGTAGTATTGAATTTCAGTGGCTAGGAAAAACTCCCTAAGAAGGCCGAAATTTAGGAAGAAACCTAGAGAGGACCCAGGCTCAGAGGGGTGACCAGTCCTCTTCTGGCTGTACCGGGTGAACATATTAAGAGTACAAATTGTAATAATTAATAAATGCATATGGGCTGAGTCCAGAGTCTATTTAAACTTAGTCCAGGTCGGAAGCATGACCAGATGGACAAGGACAGGGACAACACGGGGAGGGGGAGGTGTCAGTACAGTGGCAGCTGAAATCGTCAGGTATCGTCCTGATCTGCAACACAACCAGGAGGACTTTGGACCGGGATAGCAACGGGTCTTTCAAGCCTGGTACTCCTCAGGTGTGGGCCAGGACCTCATGTCCTCCTAAGTTTAAAACGGCAGGAGACAGGAAAAATTTAGAAAATGCATTCCTTAGATCTACAAGGATTTATAGTGGAGAAGGAGAACTGACCCTACTCCCCAGCACAATAATATAGCAGCGTAAGACCTTG
>JACXGI010010298.1:0-27940 GCA_016801175.1 Esox masquinongy
GTGTCCTTAAGCAACAATTTCTTGAGTAATACAAAAGTATAGCCCACTGGCATCTTTGATGTCTTAGTGCAGTTTGCATGCCAAAGCTGGTCATGATATTTATACAGTTTCATAAATGGGTATTCATCTGAAAATGTGACTATACTGGAAAGAGTATATGTGTGTTTGCTAAATATCGAAGGTAAAGTAAAGCTTCTAGATAAGTCCATGCTCACTGTGTCCATTTTTATAAGCAAAGTCTTTGGGGTATGGGTAACATAACAGTTGGAATGTTGGGAGCCTTTTGATTTCTTAGATACATTACATGCTCTGTTCTATTGGACTGAAACAAGATATTCACCAATGCTTTCTGCAGAAATCTCCCTTGGTTCTACTATGAGTTGTTTTGTGTTTAGACTGTGAATATAGAGCAAGTCATTTGCCAAGAAGTTAGCTGGTAGAATTGGAGGACAAGTAGTAAATGTTACCATTGGACAATCCTCTGTCAGGCCAGACTCAGAGGCAGTACATTCAGGTGGTCCATCAGGGTCACCATCACTACTGTCAAATTCTGCTGCGGCATTATGTCCACCATAGACTACTTCTTCCTGTGGCTCCAGCATCTGATTAACACCCAAGTCCTGTACAGACTCCACCTCTGTACGTAGTGTTCGTCTTTGCACCATACGACTCCTTGCCCCATGTTGTCCTTCTGAAAACACAAGACCTCTTAGACCAACTCCTTTCCCTCCTGTACTCAGCTTTGTGGCATGCGTTTCCGCTCTCTTCCTGGTCCTGCTTTTCGGCTTGGGTTTAGTCTCTTGCAGTGGTTCCTTCTGAACACTGTAGGACTTGGGGAAGCACAGGAAGGACACCTCAATGTCAGGCTGACCATTGATGGGGATCTGGTTGTAGCAGATGACGCCACCATCGACAGCACCCTGTAAATGATCTGAATATTTCAGGTTAAACAGTGGATATAACAATTTCTAACATGCACTACTAAATAAATTTTTGATGACCACAATAACATACCCGGCAGATCTCTTGATAGTACTCCTCTGCACGCCAGCTTGGCACAAAACGCATTTTGCCTCGACAATGCTGAACTTATGGAGAAGCAACATGGGTAGGAGCAATTAATGTAGAGACAGCAGCTCCTGGAGGTCCATCGGTGAGTTCAGTGGCCGGACCAACCTGACGTTCACCCGGATCGTCCTGAAATCATGAAAAACTACATTCATGTTCTGGACACAGCATATAAACCTAGGCTTACCATTAACACTAACCTAGACAAATATTGAATTTGCATTACTAGTTAAGAAATTACACAAAATTATGAGATATCTTACAATTTGGACCCCAGCACAACAAGGTCTAGTTGTACCGATGACCTGCAGTTCCTCAAACGAAGTGTCTTTGATCAATGCAGCCATAATAGGTATCCCAAAATCATCGCTCAAATGAATTTTATCCGGGCACCAGTAGCACCGCTCATATGGCCGGAAGGCCCTGGACATCTCCCTTTGGTAAGTCACACCCAGATCCCATGCTTGGGTTTCATACTCCAGGGCCAGCAGTTCTTGGTAATTTAGGTCCTTCTTCCCATCAATGCGGCGTGGAAAATCAAGGACAAATACCTGAAAATAATTTGACGTGATATTGACAGATTTTAGTAATTTATAGAAATGTCTGGTAAATTGCGCATTTCATTTACAGTAACATGTTTATACAACAAGTAATGGCAGTTAAAGTTTTACCTGAGGCCATCTCAACTTAGCAGCAAGGAGGAGTTGTTTAAACTCTTCCCCTGTCTGAAGGATGGATGGGCTGGCTTCAAGGTTGTTACCAGGAGCGATCAGACATACAACGTCTGGCACAAGGCCTTTGGGTAACACCTCCCCACGAACATCTGCCATCAGATGTGAAGCTCTTGCTCCAGCAGTGGACATGAAGCCAAAAGCCATGGAAGGTCGACCAGTGCTATCAGCCCGATTTGGCATAGGGACAATGTTATCCACTAAGGCACGGAGATGAGAATCACCAATCACCAGGACAAACTATAAGGAAAGAAAGTCAGAGATTTATCCCGATATTGTTTTGAAAATATGTGATGTGCACATCCTTAAACCTTCATAGTAAATTACAAATGTGGGCTGTTAGGTTTAGTCTAAATATAACTAATATGGGGCATTACAACTCAGAACCTACATGAAACAACATGCAATATAAAAGATGATGTACTAAATGATAACAGGACAGGGTGTGCAGTACATACAGTTAATCAAAACAGTTACTCACCTTTCTACCCAAGATGATCTCCTTCCGTCTTGGCAGTTGGAGTTTATGCCGCTTAGGATGGGGATTGTATTCCGAATGTGGCCAATTCTTTGCTGCATGGCGGGAGTCAAACTGGT
This sequence comes from Esox masquinongy, assembly GCA_016801175.1. Classification (NCBI taxonomy): domain Eukaryota; kingdom Metazoa; phylum Chordata; class Actinopteri; order Esociformes; family Esocidae; genus Esox; species Esox masquinongy. Next base: position 2,397 of record JACXGI010010298.1, read on the forward strand.
ACAACATTCCTGTCATGGCTGAAAAGTCAATATTATTTCCGACTGTCTAGAACGAGAACGTTTGCTAGGAGACAAACATATTACAGGGCTGCACAATGTTGGTCCTGGAGGGGAAAACACTTGAACACACTGAAGACCTGGGTTTTGGCCCTACGGGACCAACATACAGGGCAGCCATATGCTATAAATTTGGTAACATAGAGACGTCCATGGTGCTTTAAAGAGTCTCAGCAATTTAGCCCTAGGCTAAATGTTTTATTAAACCTCTCTGGGAGTTTTAATGTAAATAATCCAAGTAAGCCAATAAGGAGAAGCTGTGTACATTTTGACAATACCAATGAATCAGAAATTTGCTCAGGCCACTGAAATTAAAAACATATGCATACCAACATGAATCAAACAGCAACACCAACAAATTGAGAAGAAATTGCCAACCTGATAAAGAAAAAATGTCTCTTCAAAAGTTGCTGAGGAGATTTTTGAATGGTGATTCAGTACAAATGTCAGCTGATTCAAGCAAAGAGCCAAACAAGGATTGTCTGCAAACGTGGTTGGTCCTACTTACCTGGTTGATGGGACACACCCTCCCATTTTACAGGCCTATCAAATGAGAGATATGTCAATGACATGCTACCAATTGAAAGGACAATTGGGATAACAATAGCACAAGTTCATTTTATAGTCAAATAAATTATAAAACTGATAAAAAGTGCAGAAGTTATACGCATGTTTTGTATTCATAGACCTGCAAACAATTCTATATATGATCAAAGAAACTGAAACATAAAGTTGTAGTAATAAATTATTTTATTTACAATTTGGATAGATGCTAAGCAGTGAGCTAGATTTTGCATAAATTAGTTAAACTGGAAATTACACTACATGTTGCAGTTATGGCTTGGTACTACATACTGTAGCATAGATTTTGGTAGTTGGAATATAATTACATGTTGGTGTTCGCAGTAGTTAAGTAATTTTTGTACTGATCTAATGTGGCTAAAACTGGAACAACCACAACATTTCTTACAAAGAAAGTATGCAAACATCCCCTTTTTTTCAGTATCATATTCACACATTAAACAATTTTATATATTTACAGACAAATACATAAGTACTATTTTCACAAAGAAATTTAATTGGTCAAGTTGAACTAGTATGTAATAGTTGGAAGTATTTCATTAAAAAAATGTTTTGTTTATCTAAAAAGTATTAAACTGTTAACAGTCTTTTGGGCTCACCTGCATCTCTAAAGGTGGAACAGGAAGCTAATGACCGGTTAATGTAAGTCATTGAAAACTACTTAAGATCGTTGGCTGAATTGTTAAGTAATCACCAAGTAAAGTAGTGATTATCACCTCCATTAACACAAGGAGTAATGGATGTAAATTGATGGCTATTCAAGAATTTGGAATGTGGCCAATAGAATGTAAAATGCCAGCAAAAATTGCAAATACACAGAGCCCCTTCATTTCTTTGCATATAATCACTCTATAGACTCTCCTGAACATTTCCTACAATACATTCACTGCGGCGTATAGAATAGTTTTTTTGTATAGGGCAATATGTTTTTCATATCCACTGAGTTACATTGTGGCCAATTGTATGGGAGGAGTAAAATGCCAGCAACAATTGCAAATACACAGTGCCCCTTGATTTTTTTGCATATAATCACTCTATAGAGCCTCCTGAACATTTGCTACAATACATTCACTGCGGCGTATAGAATAGTTTTTTCTGTATAGGGCAATATGTATTTCACATCCACTGAGTTACATTGTGGCCAATGGTATGGGAGGAGTAAAATGCCAGCAACAATTGCAAATACACAGTGCCCCTTGATTTTTTTGCATATATTTACTCTATCTACTCTCCTGAACATTTCCTACAATACATTCACTGCGGCATATAGAATAGTTTTTTTCTGTATGAGTCACTATGTATTTCATATCCATTGAGTTACATTGTGGCCAATGGAATGGGAGGAGTAAAATGCCAGCAACAATTGCAAATACACAGTGCTCCTTGATTTCTTTGCATATATTTACTCTATCCACTCTCCTGAACATTTCCTACAATACATTCACTGCGGCGTATAGAATAGTTTTTTCTGTATAGGGCAATATGTATTTCATATCCATTGAGTTACATTGTGGCCAATGGGATGGGTGGAGTAAAATGCCAGCAACAATTGTAAATACACAGTGCCCCTTGATTTCTTTGCACATAATCACTCTATAGACTCTCCTGAACATTTCGTACAATACATTCACTGCGGTGTATAGAATAGTTTTTTTTGTATAGGGCAATATATATATTTCATATCCATTGACTTACATTGTGGCCAATTGTATGGGAGGAGTAAAATGCCAGCAACAATTGCAAATACACAGTGCCCCTTGATTTCTTTGCATATAATCACTCTATAGAGTCTCCTGAACATTTCCTACAATACATTCACTGCGGCGTATAGAATAGCTTTTTCTGTATAGGGCAATATGTATTTCATATCCATTGAGTTACATTGTGGCCAATGGTATGGGAGGAGTTTAATGCCAGCAACATTTGCAAATACACAGTGCCCCTTGATTTTTTTTGCATATAATTACTCTATCCACTCTCCTGAACATTTCCTACAATACATTCACTGCGGCGTATAGAATAGTATTTTCTGTATAGGGCAATATATATTTCATATCCATTGAGGTACCTTGTGGCCAGTGGTATGGGAGGAGTAAAATGCCAGCAACATTTGCAAATACACAGTGCCCCTTGATTTTTTTGCATATAATTACTCTATCCACTCTCCTGAACATTTCCTTCAATACATTCACTGTGGCGTATAGAATAGTTTTTTCTGTATGAGTCACTATGTATTTCATATCCATTGAGTCACATTGTGGCCAATGGTATGGGAGGAGTAAAATGCCAGCAACAATTGCAAATCCACAGTGCCCCTTGATTTCTTTGCACATAATCACTGTATAGAGTCTCCTGAACATTTCCTACAATACATTCACTGCGGCGTATAGAATAGTTTTTTCTGTATGAGTCAATATGTATTTCATATCCATTGAGTTACCTTGTGGCCAACGGTATGGGAGGAGTAAAATGCCAGCAACAATTGCAAATACACAGTGTCCCTTGATTTGTTTGCATATAATCACTCTATAGACTCTCCTGAACATTTCCTACAATACATTCACTGCGGCGTATAGAATAGTTTTTTTCTGTATAGGGCAATATATATTTAATATCCATTGAGTTACATTGTGGCCAATGGGATGGGTGGAGTAAAATGCCAGCAACATTTGCAAATACTCAGTGCCCATTGATTTTTTTTTGCATATAATTACTCTATCCACTCTCCTGAACATTTCCTACAATACATTCACTGCGGCGTATAGAACAGTTTTTTTCTGTACAGGGCAATATGTATTTCATATCCACTGAGTTACATTGTGGAAAAAGAGGGTGTGGAAAATATTGTGTTGCTAGATGTAGCACACCATTCCCCATGATTAAACAGGTTTGTCTTATTCTACACATTCTCCTGAACATTTCCTACATTGCGTTCTCTGTGGAATATTCAATAGTTTATGAGCTATGAGGCAATGTGTATTCCATATTCAGTCATTGGCATTGTCTGAATTTTGCCCTTGGAACGTGTTTTAATACCCACTTTTTATTGAAATTACTCTTAAATATGGTCATATATGAATTGTTGTCAATGTTTTGAGAGGTACATTTTCTTAAACAATTAATAAACTCAATTTATGTCCGTTTTGAAGTAATACGTTGGTCTCTTTTATTTTGAAAATTTCCTGATTTTCGTGACCCGGAAGTGTTTCTTTAATGTTGCTTACAAGACGCTGATGTTTAAATATTTCTTAGCTTAGCTTCATATCATTAAAGACAACTGGATGATTTCTGTTTACTATTGTTAGTTGATTTTCATCCTAGGACTTCAGCGTCACAATGATCTCTGTTTCCAGATTTATCCACAAAAATCAAGTAAATATATTTTCTTCTAATGTATGAATTTACTGCTACCATTGCAGCCAACTTTGAAGGTCGTGTTCAGATATGTTCTCCTCACGTCACATTTAATTTAGACATGATATGTGATCTCTGGAAACACTGGCCATATTGCCAACTGACGTAACATCGTGTAATTCAATATTTATTAATATTCAGTCATCGTTAGCTAGCCAGCTAACTGTCTTTGTACACATTTCTGTTTCAGGCATTTTTGGTTTTCAGACAGCTGCAGAGGACTCTGTCTTCTCAGACTGATGGAGAGACCCGAATCGCCCACATTCTCAAAGAGAAGTTTCCATCGGCCACGTCTTTAAAAGTTGTGGACATATCAGGTAAATAGAGGGGTGTCAAAAGTGGCGGTGCATAAGACGTATAGAACTAGAAATTTTGATAGGTTTACAAAACCAAAACATACACAATGCTTGTTTTAATTTAAAATACTGTAGAATGACTGATTGGTTTAATTTTAATCCTTCGTTTGAATGACAAGCAGTTATGAGTTCAATGACAGGATCACTGGCCAGATTCATACTGGTCCTCTAGCTCCATGTTCCCACCAACAATTTTCACACAGAAAAGAGTAGTTAAAGCTGAAGTCAGTATTAGAGAAGAAAATAGAATTTGCGTATCTTTTAGTTGGGCGCATGGTGCAATAATAACATGCTTTGATTATTTAATGTTATTATAGACACAGCTTTATAGAACCAAAAGATACACAAAACTTATGCATACATTTACAGACCCAAGAACAATTGAGTGATTCACTCAATCTAGTCAATCGTTTGAATGACTGACAGTTGTTCTATTACAAGCTCACTGGCAGGATTCATATGTGGTCCTTCAGATGCAATTTATCGATTATTGAATGTTATGAAAGATGTTCTGAAGTAACTTTGCTCTGCAGTTCCTTTGTTCTGCTGTTCACAAACTATATTAGATTAGATTCAACTTTATTGTCATTGAACAGTACAAGTACAGTACAACAAAATGCATTTAGCATTAACCAGAAGTGCAAATAGAAGAGGGCAGAAAATGTACAAGTATTTACAAGTATTGAGTATATGTATATTACAAGTGGCATGTATAGATGTGCAATGAAGGCAAAAGCAGTACAAATGGCAATACGAAATGTGCAATTAGGGCAAATAGAAAATGTACAAGTATTAGAAAATGTACAAATATTAAGTATAGTGTATGTTACAAGTGGGATAATAGTTGTGCGGGTATGGATGGCAATTCTAAATGGCATTTTAGATGTGCAAACGAGGCAAATTGAAGGAGTAAGGTAGCACATGCAACCGGAATGCAGAGATAGTAGCAATGAGGTCCCCGAGGTAGACATGTTTATGCGAGCACGATGGCAATTCTAAATGTGCAAATGTGCGGTAATGTTTTATAGAGACAAACTGGTTGGGTTCCAGTGTTGGGGGGAGGCAGGACTTAAGGTGGGCCAGAACTAGTCTTTCAAAGCACTTCATGATCATGGGGGTGAGTGTGACAGGTCGAAGTCGTTCAGGCTAAATGCAGTCTTGAAGCACGTTGGGACAACCGCCTGAGCCAGTGACAGGTTGAAAATGTCACTAAAGACCTTGGCCAGCTGCCCAGCACATGGTCTGAGCACACGCCCGGGGATGCCATCAGGACCAGCAGCCTTGCGTGCATTCACCCTGCTCTGTGCAGACGACACATCTGCGATGGGTAGTCCAAGGGGGTTCGTCTGGGGGTGAGTTCAGCTTTACTGGCTGGCTTTTTGTTGTCCCTGTCGAAGCAGGCGTAGAACCTGTTTAACTTGTCGGTGAAGGAGATGTTGCTGGCTGTGGAGGTAGAGTTATTTGGCCGGTAGTCTGTGATGGTTTGGATGCCCTGCCACAAGCGTTTGGTGGTTCGGTTCGGTGTTGTTGTTGCAGTGCTCCTCAATCTGCAGTTTGTGATCATTTTTAGCCATCTTGATGCCCCTTTTCTGCTTGGCCCTGGATGAGCTATAGGCCTCCTCATCGCCCGATCTGAAAGCAGCGTCGCGTGCCTTTAGCAGTTGCCGGACCTCTCTGTTCATCCACGGCTTCTGGTTGGGGAAGGTCTTTATTAGTTTATGGGTGGTAACATTGTTGGTGCAGATGATGATGTAATCCAGAACGGAGGAAGCATATGTTTCAATGTCTGTGTGGGAATCAAGGGTGGCTTGAGTGGCAAATAAACTCCTGTCTGTGTGTTGAACCTAGTGCTGTAGAAGTGAGTCTGACCCTTCTGGCCACACTTTGACTGTCCTCATTGATGGCTTCAGGGATATGTGGTCATCACCCTCACCGCAGTCAATTTGGTTTTAGATTTAACTATACCTGTGTCTGTAAATGTATCAAGAAATACAGCAGTCACAAATGTGCCTTGTTAAAAACACACTTTTACAGGTTTCAGTCTCAACTGGCGGCTATAAGCCTCCTATTCAACCGAGATCACACCGAAGCTAATGTTTGCATTTGTACCGATATATTTAGTATTCTCGCCTGACCATGCTTTCATATCTTATATTGTTCACTGGATTATTGGAAAGTATGAGAACCCCAGGCTTCCAAAGATAGTGCTCTCATTAAACTGTTGTGACATTTAACTTTCTCTTCTTAGGTGGCTGTGGTGCCATGTATGAAGTCCATATAGAATCCAATGAATTTAAAGGGAAAAGAACTGTACAACAACACCAACTAGTCAACCAGGTAACCCACGTTCTGGAGAAATAGGTAGTATCCTCCATTATATAGAATGGTATTGTTAAGCTGTCAAATTAAACGGTGGGATGATATTGTTTTGTATCAATGTGTGAATTGAGAGAAAGCGACAAGTAAAAAGTACAGTTTGTCAAACTGTGTATGCATAACAAACCTTTCGGGGGCGATAATCACGTACGACATCTTATTTCATGTGCAGAAGGGTTGCAGAAACCCAGCACAACTGTCTATTAGCTGCTGTCTTCTCGTCCACAGGCACTCAAGGAGGAGATCCAAGGAATGCATGGACTACGAATATTCACAGATGTTCCTCGAGATTAGGAGAGAGTCCTATCTTGGATTGTAGGTCTATGGAAGTAAACCACACAAACGGAATATTGTATGCTGCTACATTTTTCAACTGAGCATAAACACCCTGAAAGGCTCTCAGATTATTGCTGATAGTTCTATTGCAGTAATGAAGGAAAGGGTTGGTCCTGGTTCTGTCTTGCAGTACTAGTCAGAAATGATAGAAATAACGTATGGCAGGGACACGGTTTACGGCGTGATTTGTGTAATAAATCTAACTGTAAGTACATCATATATTTTTATTTATTTACCATAGACAGTTTAAATCACTGAATGGTGTGCTAGAAACAATTGTATCGGGACTGCTGTTCTTTCTGATCAGGTAACCCCACAAGATAAATCACCAGACCTTATATGGTATGATGTGATGGGGCTATAATTTGTGTAATTAGGTCCTGTAATTAAAAAAAAATAAAAAACAACTCCTGGTCTTGCGGAGGTTGAAAACCCTGTCCAACCACCAAACATGATTGGACAATCCAACTCACAGGGCAGAGCTTTCTGCAGATTTGCATTGTGTAGTCCAGTACTGCCTAATGCAACTGTAAGCCTAATTAAATATTAGCTCAGAGTATGTTGTTTACAGATTCATTCCTGGTGATTATTTTGGATTAAAATAGTCTAAATAAACTAGTCCCTACCCCACGACTGCAACCCTTCTAGTCATGTGTCCACTTGACCACTTCCCATGTTGAAATCCTTTTCTCTGGAACTGGTGGGACCTGTTGATCTGCTGTCAACAATGTTGACTTCAATAAGTCTGAGTTCCTCTTGACCTTCAGACCATTGCCTTTTTGGCCCTGATAGAGACATTACCCCGAAAATACTGCTACTCCTGCTGCTCTCTCTTCATCTAACTGTGTTTTCTCCCATAGTCCGAGAGCATCGGGTCATGGGCTTCTCGTCATTCTAAATAGGTATTTTCTCTTCTCCCACTCGCTCACCTGTCCATGTTCTTTTTTTGAATTCCATGATGTCAACATCGCTTGTCTATTCAAGTTTAACATTGTTGTCATCGTGTAGGTGCCCTTGAAGACTACTTTAATGAGTCTGAGACCTTAATGTCTTTATTTCCTGACAATGGCTGATAGTACTTCAACTTGATGACATCTGCCTTTACTAACTTTTTCTTTCACCTCTTTTTTCCACTTGACCTTCTCTTTACTGGATGTTTGTCCACTAATCTCACTGCAACCCTCCAACAGGTCTCTGATCATTTACTTTGTTTCCATTTCTTTTTCTCCTTTCTCCAACCTTACACACTCAGGACTTTCCCAGACGGTCATGTACTGTCACAATCTTCATTCTCTCTGCGCTACTACCCTCTCATCTTTTGTCCTATCGTCTCTCCCATCTGTTAAATGCTTCTTGCTTTTATCTGCCTTTTTAACAATACTTTCTTCCCGCTCCACATTCAGTTTCTCAGTGTCCACTTTTCTCTGTTGTAGCTAAGACAGCAGAGTCCCTGCCCGTTTTCAGAAAACGTCAGAAATCCTAGCTTATAAAGAGTATCTAAAATAACTCTGCACCTCTTTCTAAATGACTAAAATGTAAATTTAAAATAAGTACTCATGTACAAAGTGGTGAACTTCCCCTTTAGGTTTAGGATAAAGATTAAGGTTAGGGTAAGTAACAGTAGATAAGTGCAATGTTCCTGTTAGGCTGATGTATAGATCAAAATCAAAATGAAGTGTTACTTAAAATGCTATTATGTTGGCATGTATTTAAAATTAGGGGAGAACCCGGACAAAATGAGTTGAAAACAACAAACCCGTTTCCTAGGTGATACATAAGTTTGAGTGATTTAGTAAAATTGGCCTGTTCCTCCCTTAGAGGTCGAGCAGTGTAGCAGCTCATTCAATCTGCATTTCCCAGTTTTCAAACGACAGGGTTTTTTGTTTTAGATATATTTCAAAGAAAATACAAAGGAATAAGAAAAGCTATTCTTTATATGTGAACAAATTAGAAAACAGACAAAATGAACAGAAACATCATGAAACAAAACGAAATCAGAGAGACAGATGTGATCAGAGTAATGTGATGTAAACTGATTACCTGATATAAAATACAAACATTTTAAGCACTCACTTTTGTCTCCTCTAGTTTGTGTCCTTTTGTTTTGTTTTATTTTATGATATGACATTGTGAATGAATGTTTGAAAATAAGAAACATTCCCCTTCACAACTGTTGGCACCTTCGTTTAAGAAAAAATGCAATTGTTGTTTAACATATTATTCTTCTAGAGCTCTGATAAATCTGGAGAGATTCCACATTGATGAATAGTCTCAGATTCCTTGCTATATTTTCTCTCACCTCATCAAAGACCGGAGTCCATTGTTCAACTTCTTGTCAAAAAAAAATTTCAATGTCAATGAGCAGAAATCATAACACATTTATTGTTAAAAAAATTCTGTGCCCTCCTCAAGTCTTTGGAAAATGTCTGTCGATGTGTTTATTTGAAACCCGGCCATGTTGAATTTGAAGGCTCATTATGGCATCAAAAGTCTTCAAGACTTGGCATCAAATTTTATGTCAGCATATTTTCAAGAACTTGCCCAAAATATTGAGAACAGCAATTAGCTGGCAGTAGGGTAGTTGCTGTGGGTCTTCATTGGTTTTGAGATTGTAGGCATGGACCAAATGACCAAAACTCTTAGCATTGCTAAGAAAATAATGATATTGAAAGTAAAACATCTACCCAAAAGTATTGAGAGCATAAATATTTTATTACATTTTGGGCAACTTCCCCTTAAGCTTATCCATCTGAGTGAACAAAGTCAAATGTATGAATATACTTGCTCTAATCTTAGCCAGTTAGTTCCCTTGAAACCCCAATCACATATTGGGGAAAAAAATTGATGCACAAAAACATCACACCACATTGTTACCTTACACTTAATTTGGGTGGGACTCTTACTTCCAGAAGGTCCAGACATTAGTTATTGTTTGTATATAAGCTGCAGAAACTTGCATATTATCTTACCTGAAAAATAACTGGAAAACCTGCATTTTTTAAAAATGTGCTCTCAGGACTGTTGTGGTTGAATTTTAAATCTTTATTTTTTTAACTCTGTTTTAATTATTGCTGTAAAACAAGGCTCATATGCAGAAGAGGCCTAGGTCCCAGCTTGAGGTGCCTGTAAATAAATCCACCGCCCTCCATTTGCGTGACCACGGAGAATGCTCTGAGCGAATGTGTAGTACATATAGATTGGTCTTTTCAGTGAGTCTTTTCATATTGAGTATTTTTAGTGGGGCTCTGCTCCACCCAAGAGGCGTCTTATTTAGTTCCCAAATGGCTCTATTCAAAATTATTAAAAATATCCACTGAACAATGAAAAACGGGCAAATCTGCTATGTAAAGATTAAAAAAGTGTCTAGCATTATGTTAGACTGTGAGTGTTCAAATAGGATACATCTTAACTGACATAGCATGCTATTTTTATTGTAGGTGTAACACTGCTAGAATAATGTTTGTGGAATCCAGAGATCCGCTGTCCACTGTGTATTGTTTCTGAAGTGGAAACGTAATATTTAACGAATACTTGTGTAACTTATCAGCAAATAATCATTGTTTGACCTAGAAATTTAAGAAAATCGTGTAGCGGCTTCTTTCACCAATGCTATTTGGTTCCCAACCTTCTCCAAAAAGATCCGTTAAAAAAAGCAATTACTCGCAAACGACCCATCACTAGAGGGTTGTACAAGTGCGTACGGGCATTGGGGTTGGTTTAACAGCCCACTCGAACCTCAACTGTGCGAAATGCGTCATCAATTTGTTGATGTCCGTAAAGCCTCACCCAGTCTGAGCACGTTTTCGTGCTCATTTATACTTGAGTATACGGTACCCGCAAACAGGCTTTTCAGCCCAGCCTTTGCTAAACTGCTTGCCAGTCTCCTCCACGAGAGAACCGATTCGGTTCACACTGCGCATTCTGAACTAAGAAAAGGACCAGAAGAAGCAAGCATCCCCTTTCAGCGCTATGAAGCCCACCGTCATGGCCGATGAAGGAGCTGAGATGATAGAGGAAACTGAGCACATGATAGAGAAGAATGGAGAAAAGGAACCAGAAAACGTATTACCAGCTGGAGATGCTAAAGAAATGCGAGCTGTAATACTGTCCGGTTTCGGGGGTCTCAACAAACTCCGGGTAACCAAGAAGGCGATGCCTGAGCCACAGGAGGGAGAAGTAAAGATTCGCGTCAAAGCATGGTACAAATTGTTGAATAATCAGCTTAAAAATGACATCACTGATGCAAAGTTACCACATTAATAGATTATGGTTTAATGTGGTAGAGCCCCGGGAAAAAAAACTCGAATGAAATCAGGTTCGTCTCGACCTGTAGAATTTAGTTTGAAAAGGTGACGCGAGATGTCGCATTAATGAAGCGGTGTCACTGGTGACAGATGAATAATATCTGTTGCCCTGTAAAATTATTAGAAAAACAGCTGCAGCAGTGGAATTGTTTTGGAATTGGCTTGATCAAATAATTATCTTTTTCGTATTCTTGACTGATAATCTTTTTGTAGTTGTAGGGCTTCTGATGGTGACTTTCACAGAGGAGGAAATGGTTTAATACTAGTGTTGGAATTATTTGTATTTTTTACAACTAGATATAACAAAGCTATACACCTGTGGAATTGTGATATATTCCGGTATGCTAGCCTAGGCCTAGATGGCAATACTTTGTATTTGGATGAGTTATTATTGCCCCAAACCTTTTTGATATTGAAGTCCACTATAAATCCTTTTACCAGTTACAAACAGACCCTTTCTTTGTCTTTGAAAGGGAGGGACTTTTACAGATAATGTATGCTTGGTACAGATTGGTTATTTATTATTATTTATTGTTAAGTGCATGTTAATTACCATGGCCTTGGAAATGTAGCCCCTTTTGATGGTCTGGAATTCATGCATGATTTTCTGATGTCAGACGGTGTTGTGAACTTGTACATTTCTATGGAAATTATTTCTAAGAGAACTAGTTCACCATTGTAGTTCATTTTTTTAACAGACACTACAAACATCATCTAATTATAGCTACCTCTGGATGATAATTAATTGTAGTGACAAGGTCATATGACATTTTTTGGTTGATTTCAGATAAGTTGTAAATGAGTGAATCAATCCTCTATAACTACAATTCTTTATCAAATGTCCATCATGATGTTCCCGTTTCAATCTCCTGAGTTGAAACAATAATATTCTGTGATTGTGAGGTCAATATAATAGGATATTTTCTGTGGCAGTGGCTTGAATTTCCTGGACCTTATGGTACGACAAGGGAATATTGACAATCCTCCAAAAACTCCACTTGTCCCTGGATTTGAATGTTCTGGAATAGTGGAGGCGATGGGAGAAGGCACAAAGGGATTTGAGGTTAGTGCATCCAGATTACAATGTTATAGATATCATGTCATGGATTAGTAGCACAATATTGTTATCTTTGAGTTTTTACAAAGGTTGACAGGGATTTTTCTATCAATTTGATGTACCAGTTTGGAATGGTCTTTGGAACTGAGTAAAGTTTGGTTAAATTCAACTAAAAACCTATAATCAAGCTTTTCACCTGACCTGCCAAATCTGCACTAACCATATTTTATATATTACCCTTTCTCTCCAGATAGGCGATCGTGTTATGGCTTTTGTGAATTACAATGCATGGGCTGAGGTGGTTTGCACACCATTGGATTATGTCTATAAGATGCCTGATGATATGACTTTTCCTGAGGCAGCAGCCTTCTCCATTAACTTCGTCGCTGCCTACATGATGTTGTTTGAGGTTGCGAATCTCAGAGAGGGGATGTCAGTTTTGGTCCACTCAGCAGGAGGGGGTGTGGTAAGTCAATTCCTCAGAGGAGGTGAAAGAAAACACTGCATTTCCTGAAAATTATATCAGGGATGTTACTATAGATACCACCAGCTTTTGAGGGTAACAGCCTGTGGCTATTATCAGACAGCTTGGATGCAGTTTTACATAATGCTATATACATGACTGAAGATCAGCATAACAGAGGTTGGTGAGATGAGGAATAAACATCTAGCAATGTTGTGACTGTGGTGAGAGAGGGAGAGTTTATTGTCTAATCAATGCTGGTTTCTGTATATACCCACAGACTCTTTCTGACCATGGAGTCTGTCAGAAATTGTCCAGTCATTCCCACTGAGCCTGGTTAGAATTGCCATATGGAGTTGCTAAGTTGTATGACTTTCTAAAATATACAGTTTAAATATACTAATGTAGAGTACTGATGCAACATCAGGTGCACTGAGAGAACTCTAAATATTTGTATTTATGGTATGCCTCATATTGAAGGTCTTTTTTAACAAAGTATATAATTATCAGGCTCCCCTAGCAGCAAAGTTCTCTCTAGCGAAATCACTAAGTGATTAACCAGAAATAGATGTAATTATACCCTAGAGATGTACCTACAGACTGTTAATAAACAACCTGTTGCAGTTTGTGAACTTACAGTGGAACGTCAGCACATACATGAATGTCAGACTGATGCTCACAGTATGGTATGACTCGGTTGTTTAATTCACACATGTACATAGAACATATGGACAAGAAAACATTTACTGGTCCTACCAAATGTGTTGAACGATTAGAGGAGCATCAGAATAATTATCTTTCATTGATCTTTTTAAAGATAAACTGATTGTAGCTAAAACTGTTATGTATGACCTGTGGAAATGTCATTGTCTGCATCGGTTCCATGTAATAGTGCCTGTGTCTTGGAGAGTAAACATGTCTGTGTCTCTTGGATACAGCCTCCTTGACTGGAATTGCGTGGAATTTTTTCAGGGCCAAGCTGTGGCTCAGCTGTGTTCCACTATACACAACGTCACCGTGTTTGGAACTGCCTCATCCTTCAAACATGAAGCCATCAAGAATTCGGTGACCCATCTCTTTGACAGAAACGTTGATTATGTACAAGAAGTTAAAAAGTAAGATTTGTTTTTTGTTCTATACTAATGATTTTTGAGATAAAGTAGTTCTATTTAAAACAAAGCTTCAGCCATAACTGTTCTGTAAAATATTTATAAGACCAATTTGTTCGTCTTATTCATAAGGTCTCATTCCATATGTAATTGCATCAATTTTTTTTTCTTCCAATTAGCTGAGATCTGATGGATTTACTCACATGCTTTGATGATTAATACTTCGTAATGTGATGTTTACAAATCACAATGTGATAATGTAGAACACAAGGCATATAGAGCTTAGTGAGAAGGCAGATGTTATACCCAATGCCTTATTTGGATGTGTGTGGTTGCCGTCCCCATGGAAACACAGCTCGTCTCCGTCAGCGACGGTGGTGTGTAGGGTGGAGTGCTTAGAGACTGTCTAACGGCTGATCAACCAGCAACAGGCTGTCTGCTGGGGACGTGGACCAGCTGGGCCAATCAAGAGACAGCCCAAACACCTCATAAATACTCTGCCCAATCAGATCACACTATGCGGTTGCCTTGTCTGAGACCATTGAATATTACTATATGTTGAATATAGTCTTTTGAGTATGTTTGGTTCATTTCTTGAGATTGCCTGCATGCGGCTTCATAAATTCATACACTCAACTAGTCTTAATCCTAAGTTCCTTTCCTATTTGTTGTTTCTTCTCAGTACTTGTTGACGAGGGGGAATGTCTGCTTGCATATCACAATGGTAGCAACTACAGCCATATCAGAGGGAGAGGCAGATTAATAAGCCTTTCATCTTTGTAGCCACACATTCCTCATAGGATCAAGAGCCAAGTAAAATTAAAGTTGCACCTTTTAAAATAGGCAAGATTGTGGGCATCACAAGACCGCCAAGCAGTTTAGCCAAGCAGGCGGTCAGGCCACCAAGCAGAAAGAGAAGCATTAAGACCCCTTGATCCAAACATGCCTCTCATTCTTTCTTTCACAGTGGTGCTTTTAGCCATTAAAAGAGTCATGCCATGAAACAGCTAACTTAATGATAAACATGTCTAATGAGTATAGATTATTTAGTACTGTATCACTTGAGCTGAAATGTTTAATCAAAACAAAGTGGTCATGTACTGATTTTTCCAGAGACTTGGGGGGGTGATATAAATGTTATCATTGACAATAAATTTAAACTGTTTAAAAATCTGTTTATAACCAAAATTCATACAGTTTCCTGGCTGTGTCCAAGACACTAATTATCTGAGAAATTCAAGCCACGTAGTCAGTGAGCATATCACTGACTGTGAGTGATGTGCTAAAAAAGATGTTGATGACAAGGAAATATATAAAAAAAGTAATTGCTGCATTTCTGACCTCCTGGACCTAATGAATGTTGCAGCTGAGACTCATGTAATTGAGCAAGATGTTGCTCGTTAATTGCGTTAGTTTCTTTTTCCTGTGCTTGGTAGGATCTCTCCAGAGGGAGTGGACATTGTCCTGGACTGTCTGTGTGGGGAGAACACTGGTAAAGGCCTTGGTCTGCTGAGGCCTCTGGGAACATACATACTCTATGGTGAGTGTCCTATCAGGATGCAGCTCATACATTTTCTGACACACAGGTGTACAGTAATATCTGAGTTTGTTCATCCTGTTACTGAATAACTTAAATGTTGTAGTGTTCTTATGTTTAAAGGGACTTAAAGAAGTAGAATCTATTCACTTTCAGATTGTATTCACTTTAAGATTACAGAAAATGTACAAACCCATGCCAAACTGTCAATTGACTATTATCCACATAGTAATTCAAATACCTTTTTATAGAGTACCTAAAATAGTTCCATTAAAATAGTTCCACTGCCACTACCTCTGTTGTCTGCTGTCTTTTCTAAACTGTGCTTATTACATTTATTATTTGTATGGTCTTCTTTCCCTCACTGACTGGTTTTACTACTAAGTTGTGTGTTTGTTTCAACTAATTTTCTCAAAATGTATGCACTTATTTTAAGTCGCTCTAGATGAAGGTTCTGCTAAGTGACTAAACTTCCTGTCTGCTGATTATTTTTCTTCTCTAGTAAACCGTGTCAAATTAAGATACTACATCGTTAAGCAGGGGAGGCTCTAGTCCGTTAGGTCCACTAAGCGAGATTTGGTTGGGTGCTCCCACCTCTAGGTACTGTAAAACAAATATGTTGTGCCTCTGTTAACAGCAGAGAGGAAAAGCTTAAGTTATGCTTTAAGGAAATCTGCAGCTTTATAGCTTATTTCTTGTCATACCCATTTTGCTTTGGGATGGAGAGAACATTTTTAATTAAGAGAGCAATTTTAAATTAAATTTCCAGCAATTTTACACATTTTCCCATCAGCTGAGAGAACTTTTCTTTTCTATATTCCTTGCAGGTATACAAATTTTGCTTTGGGAAAGAATATTGCACTTTTGACATAACTTTTGACATTTTAGTATGACATCTGATGGAAAACTACCAGCGAAATGAATGAGGCAATGTGGAATGAAAGTACCGGTCTGCGTGGCAGACATGGAGTTGTAACACTTATACAGATGAATCAATCGTCTTACTGAGTTGTCATGAGTAATACACTGGCAGGGCATGTATGCCCGATCGAAAGGTGGCAAGCGCTCCTCCCCCACCATCACCCCTATCCTCCCCCATATTCACCCCTATCCAACCTCACAGCTCGTTACTGTTCAGCCCAACTGTTAGCACTGCCAACCTGTCTGTCTCTCTATAAGCATGTGTCTCTTTCATGTGTCTTTGTCTTTGTGTTTTCAGGCTCATCAAGCATGGTTACCGGGGAAACAAAGAGTTTCTTCAGCTTTGCCAAATCTGTGAGTCGGAGATGTTGAGTCTGTCACTGAGTTTAGTGAATGGGATAAACAGAAATATTTACTGATCAAGAATTACATAGAAATGAAACACAAGGTAGTTATTGGGTGATGTGGTTGTCTTCGGTTTGACTCCTCAGTGGTGGCAGGTGGAGAAGGTGAACCCTATTAAACTCTTTGAGGAGAACAAAGTCATCGCTGGATTCTCGCTGCTTAACCTCCTGTTCAAGCAGGGTAGGTGTGGACATGTGAAGACGGTGGTGGAGAAACTCTTCTCTCTCTACAACCAGAAAAAGATCAAACCTGTGGTGGACTCCCTGTGGGCACTGGAGGAGGTAAGAGAACAGCTAGTGTGGAAATATCCCAGATCTGACTGTCAAATCTATTATTATATCGCCACATTTCAGATTTATCCCCATGGTCACTAAGGAAACACAGATGGGTAGGAGGTGGCATAGAAATATCTTGGATGGAGTGTCATCTGTTGTTTGTCACTGTTCAGCAGTTAGTAGACATTGGTTCGGGCCCACAGATGGCAGGTGGGCCGTAGAGAACTGTTGCTTGTTTTGGAAGCTATGTTATGTGATGTTCACATACAAACCAACAACAATTCCAGTGTCCCATCAATCTCTTCTTATCCAGGGCATGTCTTTGGGTTTCTGCCTTTTTGTGTTTTTCCATCTCCATTGAAGCACCTTGTCAACATAAAGACTTGTGGAATGTTTCACACTTTCTGCAACTTCTGTTTTGAGTGTGATTGTGTATTTGCTAGTGGTTAGAAGACAGCACGGAGGAGAATTGAGTCTACTGTCCTGCTGCTATGAGGACATATGATTGGTGGTTTAATTATTCACAACATCAGCTCATAGAATAGTGAAGGCTTTCGGGAGATTACTGTTCACTCCTACAAACAAACATATTCTGATTGGAAGGGACACAATACATATCATGATATACAGCTCTGGAAAAAATTAAGAGACCACTGCACCTTTTTCTTTCCTTTCCAGAAAAGTCGAAAAGGAAGGTTTTGAGTGAGGAACAGAAGGGTTAAAATTAAGAGACCACTGCAAATTGAACGCTTCTGTTCTTCACTCAAAACTTTCCTTATCAACTTTTTTGGAAAGGAAAGAATAAGGTGCAGTGGTCTCTTAATTTTTTCCGGAGCTATATATTATACATATCATTCTAATTGATCAAACCATAAATGTTGATTCCCTCTACATGGTTCAACTTCATGAAACAAACTAGGTATGCTATTTTGGACTCAGCTACAGTTAACTACCTACAGTATAATTCATATGTATTTGCACAGTGACACAAGTTTTGTTGTTTGGGCTTTGCACACAAGAACATTGGATTTAAAATAAAAAATGAATAAAAGGTTGAAGTGGATACTGTCAGCTTTAATGTGAGGGTATTAACATCCAACTCTGAACCGTGTAGGAATTAAATCCCTTTTTATACATAGTCACTCCATTTAAGTAGACGGGCGACATTTTAAAGAAGGGTGACAAGTGGCTGTTCAGCATTTTCATCAGCAAGTGTGTGTGTCATTGAATCATTAGTTCATACACAGTAGGGCTAACAAAAGGTCTAGACGTGATTCTAGACCTAGAAACACCTACAGACCTAGAAATTAGTGGCCTCGCACTGCCGCCTGATCCTGCTCATTTACATTTCAAAGCTATATGGATATCAGTCTGGTTGGGCTGAATTGGGTTAAGTTTAGAGACGGCTATCGTTTAACCAGGCCAATCAGCCAATTATAGCTGTGGTCTAGGTGATGACGAGTACTGAGCCAAACTGATTTTTCAGGAACGTTCAGCAATGTTAAACCTAATGATATAAGTCTTTTGTTAAAATTGTTTTCATTTGCTGTTTTTGTTATTTAAAATGTATTCCTCGTACTAGCTAAGGTGCCTTTGATGCGCAAATGTTTGTGACAAAGACAATTGATTTCAGGCATGTTAATCAGTTACACTTACTGATCTGCTTGTTTGATTGTGGTTTTTCGATGTACAGTAGGGTTTGTTGTTGTGAAATATGGTGCTTTGGTACTACGCCATGTGTGTTGTTGTTTTGATTGGTTGAAGGTCGATCCAATCACATTTGAGTTTATCTTTTCTCAACATCCATTGGAAACGCCCCATGCCCAAGCGGTTTGAATCCCAGCCCGACATGACTGATATCTGTGTTGTGTTTAAATGTAAGCTTGCGAGGAAAGGCAGCTCTGCAAGGGTAAGAAAGCAGAGATGGTTACCAAGAAAGTAAAGGAACCTGAAGGATAGTTTTGTGATGTGTAACTAGCGTGAGGAGAGGTTTAAAGGAGGCTGACATGTTGGAACATAAAGCTCTGTTCTAGTCATCATCCTTGCTTAAACAATCCTAGTGCTCTGTTTGGAAGCACATGGCCATGTCTTTTCCAAACTATGTCCGTCTTATTACCTGTGTGGTGGCCAAGTTTCTTTATTCCATTGGCCTGAAGATGATTTTAAGGATATTTTCTGTCATAACAACATCCGTCATACACCACCAGTGTAACCACAGGCTTTGCTGTCATTGTTATCACGCTCTACTTTGTGTTCAACAGGCATCCTGACATGGCAATATAATCGTATTCTCCACAGCCTCTTAATGTCTTTAGACTAATTACACAAAGCAATACATTTATTTTACGAAGCAATTATTGAAAATGGTTTGGTAAATTAATAAATAAAGCAAGCCCGCCATGGAAGCTCATGCATTCGTCTGATTGTTTTACTATTTACTCTTTTACCTAAACCAAGGCATAGTCTTGGATATAGGCCATGTTGTTTTTCTGAGTCCTTCCTCTGCTTTGAAGACAGGCTTTGAAGCCACATACTTTAATTACTACATAACTATTCCTGAATGCACTGAGCATCACAGAGGCATTTTTGTCCAATGCCCTGAGTCAAGTACAGTTCTGGGAACAATGAGGGGGGATTACAGGAATGCAATAGCCGAATGCATGGAGTGAGCATCTTCCAGCTATATCCTGCTTCTCCAGCTTATTCAGTCCTTTACACAGGAAATTAACTCCCCTCCAGAAACACAGGTCTTTAGTATGCTTTATTTGCTGCTGCTACCAAGTCAATGCTTTTGCAACTTGCCACATACAATTGTTTGTTGCCTAGGAATTGTCAGTGTTCTGACACCTTAGTGCATATCAGTTGTTTTGTTTACTGTTGTTGCCGAGCTCTCCCTGCCTGGCTGTTTCTGTCTGCTCCCTGATACCTTGATGTTGGCGGGAGGCAAGCAAGCTAGCCAGCGGCTCTGGTCATTGATTTATTGTCCTCTCGGACCCACTTCAGCAGCTACCATAACTCCTGCCCAAATTCAGATTCAGAGTAGGGGTTGTCTCCTCACCAGTCTTTCAGGCAGAAGGTCATTACTGACGCTGGCATTACTTATGAGTCACCGCCACAGTAGACAGATATCCAGAGCCTGAGCAGATTCACTAGTCTACCTTTTCCTGGAAACATGTTTACAATTCTCATGAATGAAAATGTCATGGTTAAACTGCAGTGTTGTCATCTGTAGCTTTTGTAATACACTGAACCACAGTTTCCATGATTATATACATTCTCTGTATCCTGGCCTACATTGGAAAAGTCTTCCCAATATAGCTTATTTTCTGTTGCTACTTGCTGCCCAGTTGACTCTTTCACTGCAATTAGCTGAGCTAGGGCATGAACAAAGCTAGGTACCGTTTCCATAGGAACCATGGACCTGAGTTGATAAAGACTCTGGAGTGTGGCCAGGGACCTTTCTGAACATGAAGGTTGCAGTACATTGTCACATGGGACAGTTATTCAATGTAGATTTATTTTTGTAATTTCAGTAGTGTCCTCCCGTTATTCTGAAGTATAGAACATAGTATGTAATCAATTTTAATATATTCACTGTAAAATCAAAAAAATTACAGTTTAGAGCAGGGCTTCCCAAACCTCTGCATGGCCTCCCAAGACATTTTAGTTTTAAGCCTAAACTGGCACACCTGATTCAATGAAAGATTTTATGATTAGTTGAATCATGTATTGTAGTTTATGGTTAAACACAAATGTAAATGTCAGAAAGATATTTGGGAAACCCTGTCTTAGAGGTATTGGTACTGTAGATTTGTAGGCTCTATGTAATGCTAAAATACTCTGAGCATTAGTGCAGGATACAAGGGGTCCAGAGAAAGTCAATATAAAGGGACTTAACTGTTGACAGTATCAACCAGAGAGCAGTGATATACCATATGGGTTCTTATTATTATCAACTACTGATTCTACCACCTGGTCGGATAATTCCTGTTTATGCCAGTGATAAAAATGGTTGTTGTCATTTGCTCCTTGTTTGCTCTGGCTTCTGCACCTTTCTAGCAACACTACAATTAGGATTAATGGTCTGAAATCTTGGCCTTGGCTATACTTGTTGATTTAATTACCCCACACCTGGCAAACCTGGCACAATGTAAGACAGCATAATGAGAACAGCCCTCTCCTCTCACAGCAGGCAGTAGGCTGATTTCATCCAAACGGTAGAAGGAACTGAGCCCTGAGGAAAAAGTTGCTTCTCTGGGATACATGGATATATTACTTCAATTGTTAATTAACATTAGATTAGATTAGATTTAACTGTATTCTCATTGAACAGTACGAGTACAGTACAACGAAATGCAGTTAGCATCTAACCAGAAGTGCAAAGAGAAGAGGGCAGGAAATTTACAAGTATTAAGTATAGTGTATGTTACAAGTGGAATGTATAGATGTGCAATGAAGGCGAATACAGTGCAAATGGCAATTCCAAATGAGCAATGAATGCAAATAGGGGAGGGCAGAAAATTTACAAGTATTAGGTATATGTATATGCAAGTGGGAATGAATAGTTGTGTGATGAGGCAAATGCAAGTACAAATGGAAATTCTGAGTGTGCAAGGTAGTCTGTGCAACTGATTTGCAGGGATAGCAGCAATGAGGTTCCCAAGGTAGACATGTACATGTAACATCTGAAAAAAAGCAAGTACAATGGCAAATCTAAATGTGCAGTGCAGGCAAATTGAAGGTGCAAGGTGGCATGTGCAACTGAAATGCAGGGATAGCAGCAATGAGGTTCCCGAGGTCGACAAGTAGTACAAGGGAGTAGTGCAACAAGGTCCCTGAGAGGCAGTACTAAGTGGTGGGCGGGTGGGTATGGTTAGTGATGGGTCACAGAGTTCAGCAGGGTTACAGTAGATGGGAAGAAGCTGTTCCTGAGCCTGCTGGTGCGAGAACAGAGAGACCTGTACTGCCTGCCTGATGGTAGGAGGGCAAACAGTTTGTGGCATGGATGTGAAGGGTCCCTGATGAATGTGAAGGGTCCGCTTGCGCTGGGGGTCTACAGTGGCTGGGAGCTGGGCACCAGTGATGTGCTGGGCTGTTTTCACCACCTGTTGTAGGGCCTTCCGGTCGGCCATGGAGCATCTGCCAAACCACACTATTGCACAGTTCGTCAAAATGCTCTTGATTGTGCAGCGGTAGAAATTCACAAGGATCTGGGAAGACAAGCGGGCCTTCTTCAGCCTCCCCAAAAAGTACAGGCGCTTCTGCACCTTTTTGACCAGGGTTGAGGGTCCAGGAGAGGTCCTCGGAGATGTGGACACCCAGAAATTTGAAGCTGGACACACGCTCCACCTCAGTGCCATTGATGAGAACTGGGGTGTGACTGCAGCCTTTTGACTTCCTTTAATCCACAATGAGCTCCTTGGTCTTCTTTGCATTGTGGGCCAGGTTGTTGTCAGCGCACCATGCCACCAGGCACTTGACCTACTCCATGTAGGCTGACTCGTTGTTATCACTAATCAGGCCTACCACTGGTAGGGATCCAGTGTTGGGGGGAGGCAGGACTTAAGGTGGGCCAGAACTAGTCTTTCGAAGCACTTTATTATTGTGGGGTGAGTGCGACAGGTCAAAGTCATTCAGGCTAGATGCAGTTTACTGCTTTGGCACTGGCACAATGGTTGCGGTCTTGATGCACATTGGAACAACTGCCTGGGCCAGTGATAGGTTGAAAATGTCAGTAAAGACCTTGGCCAGCTGCCCAGCACATGCTCTGAGCACAAGCCCAGGGACGCCATCAGGACCAGCAGCCTTGCGTGCATTCACCCTGCTCAGTGCAGACAACACATCTGCAGTGGATAGTCTGAGGGGGGGTCATCCGTGGGGAGTTCAGCTTTACTGGCTGGCTCTTTGTTGTCCCTGTCGAAGCAGGCATGGAACCTGTTTAACTCGTCGGTGAAGGAGACGTTGCTGGCTGTGGGTGAAGGGTTCTTTGGCCGGTAGTCTGTGATGACTTGAATGCCCTGCCACATGCGTCAGGGTTTGGAGTTGTTGTTGAAGTGCTCCTCAATCCCCAGTTTGTGGTCTTTTTTAGCCATCTTGATGCCCCTTTTCAGGTTGGCCCTGGATGAGCTGTAGGACTCCGCATCGCCGGATCTGAAAGCCGCATTGCGTGCCTTTAGCAGTTGTTAGACCTTTGTGTTCATCCACAGCTTCTGATTGGTGAAGGTCTTTATTTGTTTATGGGTGGTGACATTGTTGATGCAGATGTTGATGTAATCCAAATGGAGGAAGCATATGTTTCAATGTCCGTATTGGAGTCAAGGGTGGCTTGAGTGGAGAACAAACTCCAGTCTGTGTTGAAACTGGTGCTGTAGCAGTGAGTCTGACCCCTCTGGCCACACTTTGACTGTCTTCACTGATGGTTTCACACGTTTATTGAGGGGTAAATACTTGGGGAGTAGGAACAGTGAAAGGTGATCAGACTGTCCCATGTGGGGGAGGGGAATGGCTTTGAAAGCCTCCAGAATGTTTGTATACACATGATAGTGTATTGTCTCCTCTGGTGGGGCAGGAGACATTTTGGTGGAATTTGGGAAAAACAGTGTTCAGATTTGAATGGTTGAAATCCCCTGCAACCACAAAGACACCATCTGGGTGTTCCATTTGCTATGGCAGCCTGCAGTTATTTCATTGCTAGTTTAGCATTAGCATCCGGGGGTATGTAGACTGCAATAACAACAATAGATGTGAACTCCCGAGGCAAGTAAATAGACCTGCACCTAATCATCATGTTAGCCTGTAAACATCACGCCCTTCCAGCTCAATTACCTTGTGGGTATGTTGCTGTTAAGCCATGTTTCCGAGAAAATCATGACGCTGCAATCCATAATCCATTTTTGTGAGATGATTCTCTGAACATGTGACATGTAGACTTTAATGTTAATTTTCAGTTTGCAATACTGCCAATTTGTGAAGATGAATTTAAATATAATAAATGCAACTATGAAGGGGTGGATAGTTGGCTGTCCCTGTTATACTTTCACCCTAATTTTCTTGGATAATTTTTTTTATCACATTAAACCCACAATCAATTACATAGGAAGCTGTTTTCTTTCTTTTAGAACACATTTTATCATAAGCAACATGAACATTTGCTTACAAAATGTCACACATTTTTTCAGCAAACTTCATTCTTTTTCAGCAAAAATCGTCTTCTCCCGTTTGTAACACCAATGTGGGGGTTATGGCAGGGGAAAGGATGTTGCTGGAGCCTAATGCAGGGAGCAGAATAATGACATGCAAACCTAAAGAGCTTTATTTTTCGCATTAAACTAGAGGGGATTGGCCCATGGATTAGGCTCAATTTCTATGGCTTCTTGGGCTTTTTTAAGGGGTATAAGTTCCTTTGGAGTGTTTGTACTGATTAAAATTTGAAGTGAACCGCACTGAGTTCACAAAAATTGGCTGAAAGAAACCTAGTGGGAAAACCCCCTTACTAGCAAACTATAGCACAGCAGTGTTGCCAACTCTAATGAAAACCTGCTTTTGTTGTCGTGTGACAATGATCTGAAAAGAACATGGCCATACTGGGCACCATAAATGGATTTAAGTGAATGTTTGCAGGTCTTGGAAAAGAGCGTCCAGTTTAATCTTTTTGTCAGTATTTTCTTTTCAGTTGTTATGTTTATCTCTGACTCACGTCAGACCATATTTTTATTATTTGGTGGAAGAACATGATGTTATTGCTTTGGTTACCTCTCTTGCTCTCAAGCAATTTCCTGTGATACAAACACTTCTGCCTGGGCATGATATGAGTTGACACTCTATGTAACCATTATTTTATGTTCTTGTAATTTGGAAGCTTGTCGATATTCGATGTTGAGAGTAGCAGCCCCACATAATAGATCTAGCTTGTGTGTGGAGGTTGGATGCTGTATCCTTTTCCTGCTGTGGGAGGATGATCTGTTCATTAACGAGCTGCTCACATTCATCTGAAAGGACCGCTCTCTGCTAAATGTTCAGATTACAGCTGTCTGTTAAAAAATGTCAAGTCATTAATCAAGTCTGACGATGTATCTTAGGAAAGGACCATCTGATTCTTACTGGTCAAACACATCAAACTACTAACTCTAGTCTAGTCTTAGAAAGGAATTCCAATATATACAGTATCTCACAAAAGTGAGTACACCCCTCACATTTTTGTAAATATTTGATTATATCTTTTCATGTGACAACACTGAAGAAATGACACTTTGCTACAATGTAAAGTAGTGAGTGTACAGCTTGTATAACAGTGTAAATTTGCTGTCCCCTCAAAATAACACAACACACAGCCATTAATGTCTAAACCGCTGG
>JACXGI010010299.1:0-27932 GCA_016801175.1 Esox masquinongy
CTTCTCGTCTTTTCATCAATTTTGGAGGGATGTCCAGTTCTTGGTAATGTCTCTGTTGTGCCATATTTTCTCCACTTGATGATGACTGTCTTCACTGTGTTCCATGGTATATCTAATGCTTTGGAAATTCTTTTGTACCCTTCTCCTGACTGATATCTTTCAACAATGAGATCCCTCTGATGCTTTGGAAGCTCTCTGCAGACCATGGCTTTTGCTCTGAGATGCAACTGAGAAAATGTCAAGAAAATCCTACTAGAACAGCTGAACTTTATTTGTGATTAATCAGAGTCACTTTAAATGATGGCAGGTGTGTAATGACTTCAATTTAACATGAGTTTGAATGTGATTGGTTAATTCTGAACACAGCCACATCCCCAGTTATAAGAGGGTGTGCACACTTATGCAACCAGGTTATTGTAAGGTTTTTACTTTTCATTTTTCCCCCTCGAAGATTTCAGTTTGTTTTTCAATTGAATTGTTCACATTATAGGTCACATTAACGGTGGAAAAAGTTCATTTGAATTGTTCTTTTGCGAATAACACTTTTTTAAAAAACCTCTCGATTTGTGCATAAGTATAATTACTATCATAGCCATGAAATTTCAAGTTTTACGTGGTTTTGATGATATGGGCTGCATATTGACACATAAATTACATTGTACACCATTTTGGGGGAACCATTTCGTCTTAGCAGCACCACCTTCATGGCCATGAATCCCGCAATGTATCTTTGGACAATAACATGCTCTGGATCAATCATACTTTAGTATTCAGCTAAGCATACAGTACTATTGTGTATTTTATAACGAGAATTCCCTGATATCTGTTTGATGTAGCAGTTTCATTACCCCGACTTCTAGACCCCTGACCAAAGCCAAAAAACAGCGGATCTTTAATGACTTACATTATATTATTCTAGCTAGACATAAGTATAACTAGAATGAACAATTTCATTTTCAACATTAGATAAAATATTGTTAAATTCATTGCTAATTTCTGTATTCACTGATGTTCGAATGTAGGTGGATAACTGACTGAAATGAAAACTGGTGGTCAAACGAGAAATGTGGAAGTAACTTTGAGTCATGACTGGCCACCTATAGCTATTTTAAGATTAATACAACATCTTTAAGATGCTCTGGGTGAGAGCTTCCGCTATATTACTAAAATTTAAAAACAAATGTTGAATATTATTAAAAAGGATTCAAAGCTGTACAAGATGCCAAAGGTTTTTCAACCAAAACCACTTAATTTAAACAAATTCTAATGTTATTTGGAACATTTTGAATAGGTTGTGTAGATCTTCAGAAAAATATCTTTTTAGAACAGCAAAACTTTTTTTTTTCTTAATATATACCTGTTTGACATCTCTGATGAAGCATTTCAAAGAATAAGGCATTTACATGGCACATAGCTTAATTTATTGGACATCTGTTTTTTTTCATCAAACTTACATTTCATGAGAATGTAGAGGAGCAATGTAACATGCATCACATTTTCATTGCAGGCATACAATCACATTGAATGTGTTTATAAAAAGCATATACATCAAGTTATATTAATTTTACAAAAACCCTATTGCTGACCCTTCTAGCTGGATAGGAACAATTGACCAGGGATGCTGTAGTGGGTTTTTGTATTTGAATAATAATAACCATTATGATTTCATGTATCACTCTTCTCAAGGGGACTTGTAAGATAACCATGAATCAAAAGTTGTACTCTCTATATAATACACATTCCATTCTGTAGGTGGTTAAAAGCTGCAGAGGTCTTACAACAGTAGATTACCAATTTAATATGGTCAGTTTAAATACTGAGTTGAACACTGATTTGTTGATATTTCGCCGTTCATCCATTATCAAAATACATCATATACACATATTAAGTAGGTTTGCTTTAATGGTTCTGAACACATCTTCTTGTGCCTCTTTTACATTTCCTTACATGTTTGTGACAAGCACAATGGTTAAGACCAAAACAACATTGTCCAAGAAACAGTTTATTGATATAGACATTATTCCTCAATATACATTCATTCGAGAGAATATGAATCCGCAAATGAATCCATTAAGTGCCCAAGTCTTCAGGTATGTCATTTACCAACTGACTCAACGACCATCACTGAGACGCATGGTCATGATCACTATCCTCACTTGGGTGATATTTATATTTTATTAGCATATGATGCTTGTCTTTATTCCAGCTTCCTCCTTTAATGCTAATCTTAGCAATGCAGGATCTTGATGAAAGCTTTTCTGAACTCTATATTAAAAGTGGTGTATATGATGGGGTTCACCGCACTGTTCAGATATCCCAGCCATGTGAAAGCATTATACATCTTTAGAGGAACCTTGCATGTGGTGCAGAGGGTATTCAATATGTGAGTGATGAAAAAAGGCAGCCAGCATATGATGAATACACCTGAAGAGAAAGAGAAAGACAGACTGTGAAATGTGGACAAACCAAGCCTTAGTTCATAATTTGTGGTGGTCGATTGATGTCGACATTTAATCATGTTCTCCTTTATAAAAATGTATTTCTCCTTGATTAAACTGAAAAACATTTCCTTTTGTTGCATCATTGTCTGCCTCACAGACAATGATGTAAGCTTTTGTCTCATTTCCCTGTATTTATTTTGAAGCAGAGCATTCACCACACAGGTAGTACAATTAAATCAAAACATTATCTTCCTGGAAGATATACACATGACCAATACTTAACGAGAGTCTAAAATGTTCTGGTACTTCTGATTTGTTAATGCTATTGACCTTAACACTTGTCACTGGACCTTTGGAAGCAAAACAGTCCAATCACATCAAAGATTCACAGACATGTTTTATAGTAGGTATGATGTTCTTTTTTGTATATGCATCCTTCTTTTGACAGTAGCTTTTTTTCTAGCAACACTTCCCGGTAGGCTCGCATGGAGGTGGGAATTAACTGCATTGCCGCAGATTGGAAAGGGGAACATTCTTTTGTTCAGCAGTCTGTTCCATCTTATCCAGGGCCGTTGCCAGGAATCCTGGGCCCCCAGAAAAGATACATACCTGGGCCCCCTCACTTATAGATGACATTGATATTATTACAATCAGTGGGCCCTGCCAAGTAAGGGCCCCATGAATCAAACCCACCTTTCCCCGCATTAGCTATGGCCCTGATCTCATCCCAAATATCTTCTGTTTTGTTGAGGTCTGGGGACTGCTCACCTCCATGTAAACAAGGTCTTTGGAAGGGTTGCACGAAAGAAACCCTTAGTGAGCCCATATCGCACATTATAGAGCCTGAACTTTGCCAAGGATTATTTGGACTACAATTGGAATGATCTGTTGAGGTCAGATAACACAAAATGTATATTTTTGGTCATGAACACCATAAGCACGTTTGGCGACAAAAGTGGACTGCATACATGGAAACGTCCCTGATACCCATAGTAAAATATGGTGGTGGATCATAGATTTTATTGGGACTGTTTTGGTACAAGAGGTCCAGGGGCACTTGTTATTATAGCGGGCTTAATGAATTCCACTAGGTACCAGGATATTTTCACACAAAACCTGAATGTTTGCGGGACCACAAAATTAATATTTTACAATCAGTCTCCAGCCATCTCAGTCTCCAGACTTGAATAATCAAAAACCTGTGGTCTGAACTGAAGAGGGCAGTAGAACCCAAAACCTAAAACTATCAAGGATCTTGAAATGTTCAGCTTGGAGTGGTCCAAGTTCCCTCCAGATGTATGTGCCAGCCGAATCAAACTTCTCAAAAAGAGGCTTTACAAAATATTGATTGTGGGGTTGCAAACACTTTTGAAACCTATGTTTGCAGACAAAATTGCACTACTCAACAAAATGTTTTGTGTCTGAGTAATGATTGTATTGTAATGAAAGTATATGGTTCCTCCTTATATTTGGGCTCAAAATTAATCTTTGGTGAGTGCAACAAATTGTTGTTTATTTTTTGCATTTACTTTTGTAAAATATTATAAATTGTGCCAATACATCTTGAGTTGATTGTATGTCCAAACAAGGTTGTACAAGTCCTGGGATCTAAGGTCATCCATATCCGATTACAAATACACTACCGTTCAAAAGTTTGGGGACACTTAGAAATGGCCTTGTTTTCCATGAAAGCATAAATGAAATGTGTTTGAATGGGAAATACAGCTCTGGAAAAAATTAGGAAAGACAGAATACCTGCAGACTGCTTCCCTAAATAGT
This sequence comes from Esox masquinongy, assembly GCA_016801175.1. Taxonomy (NCBI): domain Eukaryota; kingdom Metazoa; phylum Chordata; class Actinopteri; order Esociformes; family Esocidae; genus Esox; species Esox masquinongy. The sequence goes on from JACXGI010010299.1 coordinate 4,221, forward strand.
TCTTCCATAGTTTGGCGCTGTGCTTTGGGTCATTGTCCTGTTGTAGGAGGAAATTGGCTCCAATCTAGTGCCACCCACAGGGTATAGCATGGCACTGCAAAATGGAGTGATAGCCTTCCTTCTTCAAGATCCCTTTTACTCTGTACAAATCTCCCACTTTTCCACCACCAAAGCACCCTCAGACCATCACATTGCCTCCAACATGCTTGACTGGTGATGGCACTCCTCCAGCATCTTTTCATTTGGTCTGCGTCTCACAAATGTTCTTCTTTGTAATCCGAACACCTCAAACTTAGATTTGTCTGTCCATAACACTTTCTTTCCAATGTCTGTGTTCTTTTGCCCATCTTAATCTTTTCTTTTTATTGGCCAGTCTGAGGTATGGCATTATATTTGCAACTCTGCCTAGAAGGCCAGCATCCCAGAGTCGCCTCTTCACTGTTGACTTTGAAATTGGTGTTTTGGTGGTACTAAGCTGCTCAAAAAAATTAAAAGAACACTTAAATCACACATCGGGTCTTGATGAATTAAATTTATTAAAGATCCAAATCTTTACTGTACATTGTGTAATTCGTTGAGAACAAAATGATGTAACAATGGTCAGTGGAAACCAAAATCACCAACTGATTGAGGGCTCAACTCACACCAAAAGTAAACAACTGAAATCACAGGCTGTTCCAACTTGCGTGAATTTCATCGCGGTAACTCATAATGTGACTCAGTAATGTGTATGGCCCTCACGTTCCTGTATGCACCACTCCCGACAATGTCTGGGCATGCTCCTGATGAGACGGTGGATAGTGTCTTGGAGGATCTCCTCCCAGACCTGGATCAGGGCATCAGTGAGTTCCTGAACAGTCTGTAGCGATTTCATCCTGGTACCTAACAGCAGTCAGGGTACCGCTGGCTAGGACATGGAGGTCTGAGTGACCCTCCAAGGATATGCCTCCCCAGACCATCACAGACCCACCGCCAAACCTGTCATGTTGGATGATGTTGCAGGCAGCATAACGTTCACCACAGCGTGTCCAGACTCTTTCACATTTGTCACATGTGCTCAGTGTGAACCTGCTCTCATCAGTGAAGAGAACGGAGCGCCAATGTTGGACCTGCCAATTCTGGTGTTCTCTGCTGAATAACAATCGAGCTGCATGGTGCTGGGCTGTGAGCACAGGTCTCACTAGAGGACATCGGGCCCTCATGTCACCCTGATGGAGTCTGTTTCTGACATTTTGGTCAGAAACATACACACCAGTAGCCCACTGGAGGTCATTTTGTAGGGCCCTGGCAGTGCTCCTCCTGTTCCTCCTTGCACAAAGGAGCAGATACCGGTCCTGCTGCTGGGTTGCTGCCCTTCTACAGCCCTGTCCAGCTCTCCTCGTGTAATGGCCTGTCCCCTGGTTTCTCCTCCATGCGCTTGAGACTGTACTGGGACACACAGCAAACCTTCTTGCGACGGCACGTAAAGATGTGCCATCCTGGAGGAGTTGGATTACCTGTGCAACCTGAATGGGCTGCAGGTACCGCCTCATGCTACCAGTAGTGACAAGGACACTAGCAAAAAAGCTAAACTAGAGAAGAATCAGTCAGGAAGGATAAGGAGAGAGCAATTGTCTGTAGCCACCACCTGCAAAACCATTCCCTTTTTGGGGATTGTCTTGCGGTTGCCTTTCCAGTGCACTAGTTGTCACTTTCATTTGCACCAAAACAGGTGACATTGATTCACAATCGCTTATGCTTCTTAACTGGACAGATTTATTTCCCTGAAGTTTAATTGACTTGGTGTTATACTGTGATGATTGTGTTCCCTTAAATTTTTTGAGCAGTATATTTAATGAAGCTGCCAGTTGAGGACCTGTGGGGCATCTGTTTCTCAAACTAGAAACTCAAATGTATTTGTCCTCTTGCTCAGTTGTGCACCGGGCCCTCTCCCACTCTTTCTATTTTGATTAGAGCCAGTTTGCACTGTTCTGTGAAGGGAGTAGTACACAGCATTGTATGAGATCTTCAGTTTCTTGGCAATTTATTGCATAGAATAGCCTTCATTGCTCAGAACAAGAATAGACTGACGAGTTTCAGAAGAAACTTTTTTGTTTCTGGCCATTTTGAGCCTGTAATGGAACCCACAATTGCTTATGCTCCAGATATTCAAAAGGCCAGTTTTACTGCTTTTTTTTATCAGCGCAACAGTTTTCTGTGGTGCTAACATGATTGCAAAAGGGTTTTCTAATGATCATTTAGCCTTTTAATAAGATAAACTTGGATTAGCAAACACAACGTGCCATTGGAACACAGGAATGATGGTTGCTGATAATGGGCCTCTGGACGCGCATGTAGATATTCCATAAAAAAAATCTGCCATTTCCAGCTAAATAGTCATTTACAACATTAACAATGTCTACACTGTGTTTCTGATCAATTTGGTGTTATTTCAAAGGAAAAAAAATTTGCTTTTCTTTCAAAAACAAGTACATTTCTAAGTGACCCCAAACTTTTGAATGGTAGTATACAGTATGTCACAGAAGAGGAATTATAGGATCTATATTGTGTCAGATATGAATCAGTCCCAAATGTATTTGAAAAACACAAAATGCCTGCTTTATTGACACTCATTATTTTGAATTTTCAGGCAATGAAATTTTCACATGCATTTTTGGTTGTACGTTAGATGTCTTGTAAATGGTTTATTATCTAAAGCTTAATATTCTGGTAAGCTGAATGGCATATCTCACAGATCCGAAATCCTTTTTTTACTTAAATAAATAAAATATGGTCCATAAATAATTATTAAGGTTACTGAGGTATAAATCTCACCTGTAAACTCTTGTCAAGGTAAGGCTTACTAAGGGGAATAGGTTATACAGTACCTATGTTTCAGAAACAAAAAGGTTGTCTCAGTGCTTATGGCATTCAAAAGTAAAGTAAGGCTTCACCTCAATGTCAGTATCCCACCTATCTCTTGAAAATACGAACATAATTTAAAGTAGGGAACACAACTTACCCAGAACTATGGCTAACATTTGAGTGGCTTTCTTTTCCTTCTGTTGGGAAATCTTCCTCTTACTCATGAGAGTGGCTTGCTGTTTAATAGAAGTCTGGGTTTTTCCATTGGCTAAGGCCTCAGTCTGAAACGCTTTAGCTACTTTAGGCACTTCAGCTACAGCATCCTTTGATTCTCCATTCTTCTCCGCTTTAAGCAGACCCTCAGGCAGGGATTGGGGTGGGGAGTTGGGACTAGTGTTGGCCTTGGTTGGTGAGATGGGTTGGTCGCTGACAGGCATGGCAGAGGAACTGTCTGCATGCATCTGTTTCTTGCGGTTGGTCAACTCGTCCAACTCCATATCATCACCTTCATGGGCTACTTCTTTGATGAAAATCTGCTGACAAAGATAATCCATTAATGTTTACTGTAAAATAACAAATTAAAATGATTATCAACCATTAAAATTATATGAATAATGTAGGTGGTATTAAGAGATGAAGCAGTAAAAAAAAAAACAGTTTTATCACAGGTCAAAAAAAAGCCCATATAATTTCAATGATTTTTCCTGCAAAAGGTGGGTAAACTGTTGGGCCTGCTGAATAAAACACATCAAACCTCATTTACTAGTGTTTACCGTTCACTACACCACTGGTGGTACTAGGGCAACTCTGTTACGGTTCTAGTAGTGGTGGTGGTAGTAGTAGTTGTAATAGTAGTAGTAGTAGAGTTGCATATTTTTCCTTTATAACGTGCTCACTAGGGGAAATGGGGACAACAGCCCTCAGAGTTGTACAGTAGTCTAAGTCACCGCCTCGCATTACAGCTGCATCATGGTGGCCAGGAGTGTGAGTCCAGGTCGCAGAGGCCAGCGCAAATTGGCTCATGGCCCGGTCTGGGAATGGACCGGCGGGTGGCTGCCTTGCCTTACTGTGCTCTGGCGACTCCATGCAGTAGGGCCAGGCACCTAAAGGCTCAGTCGCGGTTGTTGGCTCAGGAATGCACTCTGCTCCGGTGTGTGTGCGTCACCGTCCACATCCTCGTTGAGCGGGCGGTGTGACAGGAAGTGCGATAATGGCCTACTGAGATGTGAACGGGAGGATACATGTCGATCTTCGACTCTCCCAAAGCTGCTCTGGAATTGTTGCGATGAGGCAAGGCCATAAATTGTGAATTGGACAATGCGTAAAAACTGAAATGATAAAAATCTGTAAAAAGAAATGGGAAGAATGGAGATGGCATCTCTAATAAAATAGAGAATAGCACAACAAATTTGACTCACCACTTTTTTCTTGTTGACAGGAAAACTCCCATTAGGTTTCCCAATCACAGTGCACAGCCTCACATCTTCAGGGTGAGTGCACTTTTCCTGAAACAACAAGCGAGAAAAGCCGGCACACAGTCACCACACAGGTAAAGTGGTCTCAGAGTAATGCATTTAAGGAGAGGGATGGAATCAATACTGTTGTTATAGTGACGACAAGTTTCATATTGACAGGCCACCGTGGAATGGTGTCCTGTGGTTAACATTTCTATAAGGTTTTTGAATCAGCCATCTTTTGACTTATCACATGTACAATGGGATTTGTTGTAATTTTGTCCTACGGGGTTTATAATCTGCTTTATGTCATAAAATCTCAGCCTTATAGGCATAAGCCAAGTGGTTTACGTCATATCAAAAGATAAATAACAGTGGAATATGTAGCTAATCATTATGTGAAATGTCTCTTGTAGTGTTTCAGTATAATTGCATGATTTCTTTTTAACCCTGACTAGAATCTTCTGTTTTTCTTGCCATCCGCAACCAAATCATTATCTTGTTATTGCATGTCTTAGAAAACAAAAACACTTTTTTTTTTTTTTTTTACAACAGATTTAACAGAATCTTCCAGTTGTGTCATGCGCTTCATGAATGAATGCACAAGTCTAAGCCAAGTCACCTTTAAGGTGGGGCCCATGTTCCGGTCGTCAGTCGCTTGACATGAGCGCTTTGTGTTCACCCGTTTCCGCCGCTTCCGAAGCACCACATATATCTGCACATAGACCAGCAGAGTAATGATGAAAGGAATGTAGAAGGACACAATGGAGGAGTACACCACGAAAGCCGGGTTGGCAATGATGCACAGGTCCTCGTCACGGGTTGCTAGGACATAAAAACAAAATGTCACACCGGTCAATACAGAAAACTAAAATAACAGTCAAATCAGTGCCAAATACATAGGTGTCATTTTGGATGGATATACTACATATGTATGAGAGGAGCGATCAAACTGACCACGACAATGTTGTCCCCATTCACAGTAGCTATACAGTTTAGCGTCACCTATCATTGACATACTGCTTCCCACCAGCGTAAAAGTGAATATACTTTGGGAGCGCAGGGCGCAATAGCAACGATTACAGCGCAGAGCAGAGGTAGCCTGCAGTCCCGGCTATTACCTGTGTTATTTAGGCCGAACAACAGGGGGCATGATATTGCAAAGGACAGAACCCACACCACCGAGATCATAACAGTGACCCGTCTTTTGGAGCTGTAGCGAGTGTTGTACAGCATCGGCATAGCGACTGCTGTATATCTATATTGGAAGAAAGCAAAGTGGAGGAAAGATAGGGAAGGAACTTAATGGTTAAACAGGAAATGATCCAGTTTTACAAATCCACACCGACTTTCTTGAATTACATTACTTTTTGCATTTAGTAAGGCGCTCTTATCCAGTAACTTATAGTAGTAAGTGCGTACATTTTGATATCCTCCCGTGGAAATTGAAGACACAGCCCCGGTCTTGTAAGCACCATGCTCTACCAAATGAGCTACACACAACTGGCTTTTTTTTTTTTCTAACTTTGTAGACGACACATGCAACAGTGGGAAACCAACTGTAATCTGTATTGTGCTGTGTCTTTAGCAGACATGTAAATGTAGAAGAAATGGTAGGGAAACTCTGAGGTGACAAGAAACTAGCTGGGTAATCCGGAAAAACTGCTTATTCAGTTTAATAGAGGTTTAATGCCAATCATGACAATGAAAAGGTGCTTAATGTGCATTAAATGTGTTTATGTGCATAAACCCTCTACAACCTCCCTGCTAGGGGCCTTATCAATTAACCTCTAGCCTGCTGTGTGACCTTATTAGCGATTCGGCTGAAATACTTAGGAAAAGGCTTTTAAGGCCTGAAGCAACTTTAGCACTTTTAGAGAAAACTGCATAACCGCGCTGGATTGCCTGTGAAGATAAGTAGTATTGTTTTTGGTGCCTGGATGTTTAACCTCGTCCCCAGGTTATAGGACACAGCACATGTAGGCCTGGCACAACAGCCATTCAAAGGTAGTCTTAGAGGGAGTGATGATTCTATGGGAGTGACCTTATAAAGTACCTGTCATCTTTTGATTTTAGCAAAGCAAATCTCCAAATGAATTGGATTAATTAATTGTTAAGTACTGTAGACACTAAATGTGGGCAATCACCAATGTATTGAGTTCACTCTGGTTAAGCGCATCAGCTGAATGACTAAAATAAGATTAATACATATTCAGTAGTGCATATTTAATTCGTAAAATGCATATTTAAGATTTACTTTACATTTAGCAAGTCTTAGAGTATTTTAATCGAAGGACTACATTAGGAAATATGCAGTAAAATATTGTCTTTATCTGCAACATGAAACACAGTGTACGTGCAAACATGTTGCATTCAATTAAATACAATTAACCTGAGGAAATATTCACATTTCAAGTTAAGTATTGTTAAAATCATAAGAAGGGCAGGTGTCTTCATGAATGGGTATAATCAATGTCTAACTTAATCGGATACTAAGATGAAAGCACCAAATCCCACTGAGTAAATTCCCATGTTTATGATACACTCTCCGTTCAAGGCCACACAACTCTAGCAGGACTGGGTGAGGTCATTTAAGGATTGCCTGCTCAGAGAAGAGCAGATTGTTCTGACTTGCCTTTGTCACAGGCCATTGCGCTATCCTGTATGCATACTGTGTTTGGCAGTTTTTGTCTTTAGATATTTTTATTTTACCATACATACACAGAGATATACAGAGAAATCAAGCTGGGACTTGATTTCACAGTCTCATTTGCAGTGGAGCCATGAATTAGAGCAATAATATAAACAAACATACAATTTAAAAAAAAAATTTTTAAAATAAACACATGCACAGTGAACAATAAAAAAGTCACATATTTAACTTACGGGCATCATAACTGATAAAAGCAGTTCTTCCTAACTAAGCCCACAGTATCTCTACAACGATTCTGTCTAACCCTATAAATATTGATAGTTGTTTGCTGGTCTTCATCTAGCATTTCTCCATACAGTCTATGGTTTAGTTCTCTACAGTATTCATATGACCAAGGTGAACAATTGTTCTGGTCAGGCATTTGAGTAACAGAAAACTCAGTGATATTTATATAAGCAGTTTAATAGCAACAGCTGATAGGTGCTTGGTTTGCGATTGTCGTGTTCACACTGACTACTACTCAGCAATATTTCTTATTCTTCACAAGAGTATTTCTTATTCTTCATAAGAGTATTTCTAATTTTTCACAAGAGTAGTTCTTATTCTTCATAAGAGTATTTCTTATTCTTCATAAGAGTATTTCTTATTCTTCACAAGAGTATTTCTTATTCTTCATAAGAGTATTTCTTATTCTTCACAAGAGTATTTCTTATTCTTCATAAGAGTATTTCTTATTCTTCATAAGAAATACCGTATTCTTCTTAACAGAAATCAACTGAACTACTTGAACATAATTGACGTACATGTAGACTCTAAGCAAGATTTCATTGGAGTTCCCCCTGCGAAATTTCTTGTTTTAGATTGGTGCCTAGACTACCTTCCCTGGCAATATTTTGCTGACCTTGTCTGATTAAGTGAATGTCAGTGTACGTGAAAAACTGCTGATAGTGTTAAACATTTCCAAATGACACCTGTTCAACGCAATTTTCTTACTATGCATTGAAACCCTGACTACATTGGCCGGCCTCCCACCAAAATAGTGTACGTTATATATTTTTTTTGTTTTTTTGGTCCGAGCCCTCTAGAACATGAGGCCCTACGGACAGTGTGTTGTCTGGTCAATGAAAAAGGCACTTCAGAATGAACTGCTTCAAAAGTGCATTTTGTCTGCATTTCAATCAAAAGATGTTCACTGCAAATCCACAATGACATCTGACGCTAACATGCAACAATTTCCAGGGCACTTACCGATCAATGCTGATGGCACAGAGATTGAGGATGCTTGCCGTGCACATCATAACATCTAGGGTGACGAAGATGTCACAGTGGATTTTACTGAACTTCCACTCTCCCACCACCTAAAAGAAACATGGTACAACATTTTTAAACAACACAATTATTAGGTTTAACCCCATCAAGCAGTTTCAGTGTCAGTCAGATATAAAGAGCACACCGCATTGTTTTAGATCTAGACCTTTCCAGTCGTTGTCAGGAACATGTCAATGCCCGCTATAATCGCCATAATTTCCCTGTCATGGAAAAAGCAAATCAACAAAAAATATTGATATTTTGTGTATATTAAATATAGATTTGAATGTATAATGAGTGGCCTTGGATTCGGCTTTAAGAGGCTGATGAACCCATTCTTATTCACAAAGCATCTTCCCTCTCCACATCAATAGGCCTCCCATTCTGCAGCCAATTGCAAACAACCCAGCATGACTTAATGTTATTTGAACCTTGCCTACCATGGCAAATCCTACACTTTCTTACCTCCATATAACTTCTGACAGTGGGTGCTTTGTATCTCACTTAGAGTCGTCAAGCCGGATTACTGGATCTCACCTATTTCTTTGTGAGAACAGACAGAACTTCCAGTATCTTACAAATTAAGCCTAGCTCAGGCTTAAAGAGGGTTATGTCCTTGCGTCTGACAAGCCAAACAAGAACTTCTCTATACTAGGCTCACTAACTAACGGAAGTGGAACTCATAACTAGCAGCCATAAACATCAGGTCTTTGCTCACATATGGATTATAGTAGGGGCTCTGGTTTTGCATTCATTGGAATATATATCTACATGATGTTATTGATGTTGACAAGAGTAGCATTGATTTTTTTCAGTATTGTAACTGCCCTTACTGACGGCAACATCGTAAATGAAGTGTAGCAAGAAATCCAATTGCATTGTTAATGTCAACTGCGAACCAACACATATATTCTCATTTGGGGCTGATGTTTTGTTTTTGTCATTTTGCATTGAGATTGTACATTAGATAACTTATTATATTATAACATACTGTGAGGCTGGCTGGGAGGAGAGAGGCTAAGCATCTTTCTGAGCTGCTCATCAAAGCCAATAACCAATCTCAAGACCCTAGGTCATCTTGCACATGCCAAAAAATATGCTCTCAATATACCATATTTAGCATGGTCGACTGAATTTGAAGCCTATTCATAATTAATGCTAATTTAGCATTTAGTTAGAAAGGGCAACAGTGCTCCAGCATCAGACTGTGACAAACACATTACCACAGCTTGTTCTTAGATTAGGCAGATAAATTAACTTGAACCTGAACAAGATCTCACCAAATTGAAAACAAATAGACAATGGTCTCGCTGCAAATTGCTGTTTTCCTTGGAGAGGGGCGATTATCCAAACACAACATTGTAATAACAAAACATCAATGTGATTATTTAGGTCGTGGTGAAGCATAATCCTATGTGACATCTCTTTTCTCTGCTTGAAATCGAATGATTCGAGAGAGCGAATCAGCCCAAAAAATTCAAAGACGGTGGAAAGAAAACTCAGTCTGTTTCACTTAAGGCATATATTCTCATGCTAACAATAAGCTCTTGTAATGTTTCAAAACTGAATCCTATTGTGTAAGATTAGATTTAAATTTGTTACATTTCCAAGAATTGTAGAGACTGCAATGCTACCGTTAGTGAGTAAAACAAACTAAATGAGATATGTGCACAACAAACCATCAAATCAAATTCGGTATATCCTAACTTCTTGTTAAGCGTGTCCTAATCCACACATGACCTTAAACTTGGAATCCTTTCTAATACCATTGGGAGGCATGTTTAAAGAGAGCCATAGGTCACTGTGGAAAGGTTGCATAATGAGTGTAGTCTACTGTTTGTGGCATTTCTCAACCTTTTGCCAGAAGTAGACCACAAAAACACAGGATAATCATAGGGGGTTTCTTGAATGCTAGAGCAAGGGATCAAGTCACAGTTCTGCTCCAGCACACATGACAGACTATAGATTTTAGTGTGTCATTTGATAGCCCTTGAAATCAGGAGGTGGGCTCATTGATATATACACACACAGCAGGTGTATTTTTCTGCCGTCTTGATGGCCTCACACCCCACTGGCCAAAGTCCAAGGTCAAAAATAAAACCCTATCACAGCAAGGTATTTCTCCAAAACAGTGTTACTTTCAGCTCTCGTTTGTTTTTGCTGAAAGTCAGTTTGATTGCTTTGTTGCCCAAGGCTACTGTTCTGCTGCTTTACAATGTGACATGTCTCTGCTCATCGATTCAACCTTATACAGTTTACTCACGGTTTAGGCAGCACACACTTAGCTCACACAATCCGGTTTTAAAAGTCACATTACTAAATAATAGACAGTAATTTACCATCAGAATGACATTTTGACATTGTCTGTGCTGCTGCTGTACATGCTAAGTTAAAATTAGATTTGTAGGCACTGTCATTTATTTCCACGATGTTGAGTCATTAATAATGTTAGCATTTTTTCACTCTGCCTTGATCATCTGACCTCCAGTGTGCATTAAGCACCTTATCAATGTCACTAATGTGATTATAGTTTTAATTTTAAAATGTTTTATTTACTCATCAAACTGTCAGCTAATTCCAAGGATGCAATGCGGATTAATTAAATTACACAATTACGCAGCATGGCTCAATTAGTAACTTACAACATAAAGACAAATCCTATTGTCAGGCAATTATTATTATCTTTGAATGGATATCAATTAAAATGTTCAACATTTAATGGTAACTTGGCAGCAGAAAGCTAGATGCAGGACGTGCATCTATATTTTTTTTTTAATTGAAGGAGCAATTTTTTTCTCATTCACTTTTAAGCCATTCAGTACTTTTAAATGTTAGTATTTAAATGTGACAGGGAGGGTCAGGCAAAATCAATGAGCCTGATCAAGTAGCCTGATTGGTATCATTAACCAGGATTTAATACAACCATGTCATGTTGAACCACCTATTTTATTGCAACCCCATTTCCAAAAGAAGTTGGGACACTGCGTAAAATGTAAATAAAAACAAGACGCAATGATGTGCAAATCATTTAAATCCGATATTCAATAGAAAATAGTACTGTACAAAGACAACATACCAAATGTTGAAAATGAGATATTAATTGTTTCTTGAAAAATATATGCCCACTTTGAATTTTATGCCAGCAACATGTTTCAAAAAAGTTGGGACACATTCAACAAAAGACTGGAAAATTTGTGTAATTCTAAAAAACTAAACGTGGTGGCACATCACACGGCTTCTTTTGTCAAGGAGAGGGACCATCCAGATTCTTATCAGCGCACAATACGAAAGCCACCGTCTCTGATAGTATGGGGGTGCATTACAGACGCTGGCCTTGCTTATTTCAGCAGGACAATGCCCAACAACATTCTGCAGGTATTACAACAACATAGCTTCGTAAGTACAATTGTCTGGGTGCTAAACTGGCACATTGCCGCATTATGAAACATTTGGCGCATTATGAAATGAAAAATACGACAAAGGAGACCCCGAACTGTTGAGCAGCTACAATCCTGTATCAGATAAGAATGGGAATACATTTCACTTTCATAACTACAGCAATCGGTCCCTTCAGTTCCCAAACGCTTACAGAGAGGTGATGCAACACAGTGGTTAAGATGCCCCTGTCCCAACTATTTTAAAACGTGTTGCTGGTATCAAATTCAAAATGGGCATGTATTTTTCCAGAAACAATAACATTTCTCATTTCTCAGTTTCAACATTTGATATGTTGTCTTTGTACTATTTTCAATTAAATATAGGGATAAATTATTTGCACATCATGGCATTCTGTTTTTATTTGCATTTTACACAGCATCCCAACTTTTTGGAAACGGGGTTGTAATTGTCCTAACCAGGCTAACTGAAACAGGACAGATGTATATATGTAATCAGTATTAAGAAACATTTGGCAAAATGCCTATGGGCTTGTTTACTTTACGCTACATTTTCCCAAGACTTAGCGAAGAAGACTGAAGATGCTAGATTATCTTGTTGTATAAACTTGCAGATATCAGTAGCTTAAGAAGGCCAACTTCCGAGGTAGTGTGCTCCACATTTTTGATAGAGCCCCCTTGGAGTTTTGCGAGTGTGAAGGCAATTCTGTCAGAATTATATCAAGTGTCTGTGCAGTGTGCACGCATATCACTCAATTTTTACTAGATTGACGGTCCTAGTAGTGGGTGGTGTGTCTCAAACATGCCGGTGTAAATTCAATTGCCATGGAAAGAATTATGCAAACCAAGATGAGTCTATCTAGCATCCTTATTCACTCTCCTAATGCAAACAAGCCCTATGTCACTGATGTCACTCCAGGTTTATAGACTAAAAGCTGAGATCAGGAGCAGTGCTCAGCGGTGTGTGACTTTGTGTCTGTTTACTCGAAACTTGCAGCGAGCAGACACAATTTCTGTCACTCCACTTCTTCCCTTACTTTTGCTTTTCTTAATATGTGCACTGATGGTTTGCTGGCAAACATCCTCGTGTTTTGATTTAGTGGCCGGCATGTAGAAGGCAAAAGCAATCTAAATTATCAGACAGAAACAGACAGAAGATCGCTTAAAATATTAAAACAGTTACTCTCCACCCAGTCAGAGCAGCAGCCTTGTCACTGTCCTCCTTACAGACAGGCACACTAGCCATTTGAGTTATTTAGAACACAAAGCGTTTGATTGAGCGATGTGAAAAAGATACGGGCTGGCATCCAAATTAAAAACACTCAGATGACTGATACAGAATAGACTTGCAATGACAGGGTAGCAATCATACACCCTGTATTTTGTACTCCAGAACCTCAAACCCCATAAGCAATTGATTGAGAATCATTGCTTATTTGAAACAGGCATTCATTTCCTGAAATTTTTATTAGAAGGGACAGTTGGTTATTTAGGTTTCCGGGTTTGATTACGCAAACAAATTGAGGTGGGAACACCTTTATGGACAAATATGAAAAGAATAACTATGAAAGCACATATTTTGTGTTGTTCTCACACTGACATGTATTAATCTATTTTGTGTGTCCTCACACTATGACAGGTATTAATCTCACCGTAGGTTAGTCTACTCACAGCGTACCGGCAAACCATTGGTTAGTACCAAGAACAGAATAGATGAGTTTGCTATAAAACCTGTGCAAACCTGTCTTCTAGGCATCCAAGTCAAGCCATTATGCTTTTTTCACACTAATTTTAGAAACCTGCCTTAGTAAATTACGTCAGAGGGTCAGCATGTAGAAGAAGTCGGAGCTCAAGGAATGTATAGACGTTTCCCACTAGTAGCAGTTGAATGGTTATTTATGTGGATTTTTCCTAGTTTTAAGTGGTCAGTTCTACCAGTCACTTGGTTATGAACAGAGCATATGGCTTAGCAGTTTTTCTCCATGTGGTGCACAGTAAATTGCATTTATTATGATAACCTATGCAACAAACATTCACAAGAGATTGTTCTGTGACACTTGCTAGGTTTCCATTCAATTAGCAACCAGATTTCCTGTGCAAAACTCAACAAATCGCATTGTCTTTCTCACCAATAGCATATATCCCAAAAAACTGATCAGTTGCATCACCTCTGGTTTCTGCAAAACGTGGCTGTAATAAACATAGCAGTTTCTGTGTTCTTCTTACAAATACCGTTTTAACATTTTAATGTTTTACTATTATACTACTAAATCCCCATTCCAGACACTCAGGGACACACGTGTCTTCTGCCTCTTGCAGATCCCCTTAGAACAAATAGGACATTAAATCGGACTCGGGGAGAAATAACATAATCAAAGATAATGTTCTTTTTCACACTGAAGATCATTCACAATTATTGCCTGATGATCTTCCTTGATGCATCTCAATCAGTACTTCCTTTGGATTTAAATATTATTAGAAATAAGTTTAAAACAATTTATCGTAGCTCAGATTAAGGAAGTAAATATTCTAAATTTAATAGATAAACTTTTAAATATAGTGGGGTAACGGAGATACCAATAACGAGATGAGGTTTGGGAACCCCTGTACTAAAGAAGATACAGTGGATATAAAAAGTCTACACACCCCTGTTAAAATGCCAGGTTCTTGTGATGTAAAAGAATGAGACAAAGATAAATCATGCCAGAACTTTTTCCACCTTTAATGTGACCTATAACGTGAACAATTCAATTGAAAAACAAACTGAAATCTTTGATGGGGAAAAATAAAAAACTCACAATAACCTGGTTGCATAAGTGTGCACAACCTCAAACTAATACTTTGTTGAAGCACCTTTTGACTTTATTACAGCACTCAGTCTTTTTGGGTAGAAGTCTATTAGCATGGCACATCTTGACGTGGCAATATGTGCCCACTCTTCTTTGCAAAAGCGCTCCAAATCTGTCAGATTGCAAGGACATCTCCTGTGCACAGCCCTCTTCAGATCACCCCACAGATCAATTGGATCAATTGGATTCAGATCTGGGCTCTGGCTGGGGCATTCCAAAACGTTAATCTTCTTCTGGTGAAGCCATGCTTTTGTGGATTTGAATGTGAGCTGTGGGTCGTTGTCGTGCTGAAAGGTGAACTTCCTCTTCATCTTCAGCTTTCTAACGGACGCCTGAAGGTTTTGTGCCAAAATTGCCTGGTATTTGGAACTGTTCATAATTCCCTCCACCCTGACTAAGGCCCCGGTTCCAGCTGAAGAAAAACAGTCCCAAAGCATGATGCTGCCACCACCATGCTTCACTGTGGGTATGGTGTTCTTTGGGTGATGTGCAGTTTTGTTTTTGGACCAAACATACCTTTTGGATTTATGGCCAAAAAGTTCAACCTTGGTTTCATCAGACCATAACACATTTTACCACGTGCTTTTGGGGGACTTGATGTTTGTTTTTGCAAACTTCAGCCGGGCTTGGATGTTTTTCTTTGTAAGAAAAGGCTTCCGTCTTGCCACCCTACACCATAGCCCATTCATATGAAGAATACGGGAGATTGTTGTCACATGTAGCACACAGCCAGTACTTGCCAAAAATTCCTGCAGTTCCTTTAATGTTGCTGTAGGCCTCTTGGAAGCCTCCCTGACCAGTTTTCTTCTCGTCTTTTCATCAATTGTGGAGGGATGTCCAGTTCTTGGTAATGTCTCTGTTGTGCCATATTTTCTCCACTTGATGATGACTGTCTTCACTGTGTTCCATGGTATATGTAATACTTTGGAAATTCTTTTGTACCCTTCTCCTGACTGATATCTTTCAACAATGAGATCCCTCTGATGCTTTGGAAGCTCTCTGTAGACCATGGCTTTTGCTCTGAGATGCAACTGTGAAAATGTCAAGAAAATCCTACTAGAACAGCTGAACTTTATTTGTGATTAATCAGAGTCACTTTAAATGATGGCAGGTGTGTAATGACTTCTATTTAACATGAGTTTGAATGTGATTGGTTTATTCTGAACACAGCCACATCCCCACTTATGCAACCAGGTTATTGTAAGGTTTTTATTTTTCATTTTTCCCGCTCAAAGATTTCAGTTTGTTTTTCAATTGAATTGTTCACATTATAGGTCACATTAAAAGTGGAAAAAGTTCTGACATGATTTATCTTTGTCTCATTCTTCTACATCACAAAAACCTGGCATTTTCAAAGGGGTGTGTAGACTTTTTATATCCACTGTACATTGAAAAATCAAGTTTTACAGCAAAATACAACAACCAAACATTTATAAAATGCCGGGTACATTCCGCATGTCACTTCGTTGTGTACAGGTGACCTTGTTACAGCAACTATGGTGGGGGGGGGCACAATATAAATCCGCCCTCATGACAACAGCATTTCCTGCTGGACAGTCAGCCTACCTCTAGATACACCATCCAGGGCATTACCAAGGAGGCCACTAGCAGGTCCGCCACGGCCAAGCTGACGATCAGGTAGTTGGTGGTGGACTGGAGGGCCTTCTCCCTGGACACGGCCATGCACACCAACACATTGCCAAAGATGATGACCAGGATGAGCAGTGTTAGGAGCATAGCGTAATAATTGTATGGGTGCTTCTGCACACTCTCGGCGTCATCCAAGCTCCCATTCCCATTGTCCCAGAAACTCTCATTGTAGGCATACTGTGTAAGGACATCCATTTGCTGTGAGTGACAAAGGCCAGCGACGGGCCCTGAAATGGAGAGGGACAATTAGTTGGAGACACTTTTAATTATGAGAACATATTCTTGGGTTTCAGTATGAACTGTTTTACTTACATTTACAAAATTATAGGGCACAGCATCAGCATCAACAACCAAAGAACATTCACAAAACATTGAGGTTCCATGTAAAATCAGCAACAAAATCTGTGAGAAACCTACACGTTCATGTAACATCAGGTTGGTTACTCAAAACATAATACAAACGTTAGCACAACCGGACTGTGTTTGTACCATGAGATATTCGCTGCAACGTAAAACAGTTCTGGGAACTTTCACAGGAATCAGTTTTAGTTTGCTTGGAATATGTGCCTGTGTGGATGCTCACTTTGTCAGGCACCTTCCTTAGATGAAGACAAGAGGTTAGCTAAGGGGTTTTCATTCTCTCTCTCCGTCTCTTTCTCATGAGCCCCTGCCTCCTGCCTATCTGAAAGCATTGCCCTAAGGAACATGCCTGTTCCTTTACCCCACAGATGCCCTTTGCTGTCTGAAGTCATTTATTTGCCTGCTCTAATTCTTTATTTATGTGAGATTGTTCTCACTGTCTTTACTGAAAGCTTTGTGTTTTAGCTGGTTGTCCTTGCCAGCATCCAGTCACATCCGTATGCCTGCTGTGTACAGTTTACATTGATTCAAAGATGACAAACAAAAGCAACGGCTATTTAATGTATCTCTAGCCTCTTAGAACAGGCCATGCCACAAGATTTGGAGTTGTGGCCTCACAAGACCATTGTATCTCCCAATCCCATTCACATTTTCAGATACACTTAAAGCTTCTTTTGTGCCGCAAAAATGTACAGTCAGAGGGATTCTCCTGCAGTTCATACCGGTGGAGTTTGTATGGTTTGAGCATACAGTGTTATTAAGCAAAAGCTAAAGATGAATGCAAAAAAATCAGCAAACAATCATTTTTAAGTGGGAGTTTAACAGTTTAATTTCAACACAATAATTTCTCCAACACAACATATTTTATTGAGTAGTATGATTTTTTCTACACAAACTGATACTGATGTCCTTTACAATAGGCTTAAATGTGTAAGCTAAGACCGATATGCCCACTGGCAATATATGGATCTTCAGAATAAAAGCCTTCTTCTCTGAAAACCTTTATAAGAAACACGCATTCCAGAAAAGCCTGTATCTTCCTGTCTCGCAGCTCACTGACAGACTGTTAATGTATTCTCTCAAGGATTTGTTTGATTTCAAATAAGAAGCTGACCTCATAAGCCTGATTTATCATCTGTAATTAGGTGACTTTTCCAGAAGTGCAGACCTGGATATACACACAATGACCTACATCTGGCCAAAAGCTGCCCAACCACCCAGCATACACTCATCATACTGCCATTGCATAGCTGACTAAGGACTAGGTCGAGCTGAAGCCCAAATGGAGGTGGACTATTTATTTGTGTGTCTGATAAAGTGTGTGTGTGCGTGTGAGTCTATATAGAAGACAAGTGGCTGGGACTAGGAAAAACGTCTGTCAATAACAAGGAAATGTTCTTGATCTTATTCAGTGATAGAAGATTTTTTATTTAACCGCCTCTTCCCTGGTTAAAATTACTGATGGCAGCTATCCAAGTTCAGGCTATGAATCCTTGTGGGTAAATATAAATAGCCTTGTATTACCTTGGAATCAGTGTCTATTTAAATTTTTGTCAATTATAGCCTGGTTTGATGAATAGACTGCAGAAATGAAAAAATAAATAAAATAAACCTATCCCGTCTTTGCTAAATACATATGTTGTTGTGCTAACTAACGGCAAGGCCTCAAAAAAAATGCGTGTATGGGTGGGGTCTGGAACTGGTAGTGTAAATGCATAGAAATATGGGAAAAATATTCATATTGTAACAGCATTAATACACATTGCAAACACTGTCATTTCTCAATATGTGCAATAATTTACATCAACCACACCATAGCGCTGTAACAGGCTCAAGTTGATTTACTTTCTTCCTTTGTAATATCTGTAACATTTGATATGACAGGCATGCTACACAAACAGCATCCCAATTCAAGAAGTGTCAGTCTATTTTTGGTATTTTTTCTATACCAAGTATTTTTCCCTCATTGCACAACATTGAATTTGTGATTAAGGCACTGCTTCATTGCGGCATAATCGGAACAGTTGACGTAAAGCACATACGACGCTGGTTCTTATCATGCTGCACACTTAACCAGGAACTCTAGACAGAAATCCTGAGGGAGGGAATGCATTCTTAGGTCATCTGGTTCCCAAGCCTCCATAAGGAGTTTCCACAGCATAACGAGCAAAAGCGACCACCCCGAACGCTGATGCTCAATTGATCCACCAACTGTGGGACCTCTGGGCAAATCTGCGTGCAGGTTTCGAACCCTGGTCTCACCAAATCTAAAGTCTAATATTTTATTAGTCTAGGTTCTAACAAAGTAAAAAACATGATATTGTGGTGCTGCTGCTATAGCTAAATAACGTTTGCTTAGCTACTAGCCTTAACTACATCGAATAGCATAGATACCTTGTTACATCCCCAAATGACTACAGTAAATGGACGTTTTGTGCTGCAAAGCTTACAGCATGCAAGGGAACACATGCCAATTGCATGCCAGGGTTTTTTTTTCATTTGAAATAGTTTTGTTGAATTTTTTGAAGGCTTGCTTGTGAATTTGCCAAACTCCATTATTTAATTAACCACCACTTCCTTTCTCTTTTTAAACTAATTTGAATGAGATTCCCATATTTCTGCACTTCATGCAACCTGCTGAAGTTGGTTGTTCTGATGTGCAGCTACTTGTTCAGGGTGATGTGCAGCTAGTAATTGGTAGCTGTCTCACCTTGTTTAAAACCTGAATTTATTCTTTGAGTGCTGTTTAGAAAATAATATATTTGTATTAATATATTTTTTTAATCTGTTCCATATAAGCTGCCATCTTCTAATTGCACAATGCATTTGCTTTTGAAAATTAAAATCCATAAAGGGCACCGCTTATTCTGACCAACCAGAGTGTTTTTTTTTTGCTGTTTGCCGAAAGATTTCTTCCCTGTTAGCTAGTCATGGCTAGTCATGGTGATGCATAGGCTAAACCTATTTTTTAAAACAATGCAATCTGAAACTCGCAAACCCAATGTAAAGCACAAAGTACAAATACTTGCTTGTTTAAATACCTTGATTTTAATATTTTTATTGAATGGGCAATATAGAGTGCTCTAGCAGATTCTCTACCAGTCAATCAGGTTGAATATTTAAATATATAATTTATTTTTCACATTTTGATTCCTTATTGCGTACAATAAGACTGAGCAATTCAGTGGCTCAGTGATATTCATTTATTTTAAAAAATATTATAAAATGAATGCACCTATTCATTTATCATCAAAAACTGAAAATTAACAAAGAAACATAAATAGACTACAATAGACTATAATAAGGGTTGTTGCTACACAACAACAAGGGCATGTTTTTATATTAATAACATTTAAACATTTCCCATGCTCCAACTAAAATACAACCTACAATTCCTTTGATGCTCCTCTATGGTCCAAAAGCATATGTCTTACAAATTGATGTGCATCAAAGGGTATTTCTGTGTAGGGTTTGAAAATCAAATTAATCAAATACAGGCGTTAGATATGGGTGAGTAACTATTCTCTAAGCCATAAAGATATGGGTGAGTAACTATTCTCTAAGCCATAGAACGGATATTTGAGGGGGTGATTCAAATGACAGTTGCATAACATCCACAAACCTCCCTACATTTAACATGAGTAGCACTTAAATAATTAATTTTGGAAAGAGATTTGCTGGTCCCATTTATTGCAGCTAGGGAAATTGAATTGTTTGTTGACCTGTTGAAGCTGTCAACACTTTGTTGAATGTTCCAAGCTAGAAAAATTACCATAACAATCCCACTTTTCAATGATGTTGAGGCTAAAAAGGCTTTAAGCTGCCTTCATAAGCACTACATAAATGTGCTACAAAGCATCTATATCCACAGGTTGTGCTTTATAAAGGGTTCGTAAACATGACATAACTGTGTGACTTATAAGCCAATGTCAAACGAAATATGACATAAACCTGTGCTTAATTAAGGGTGGCATTAGTACTGGCATAAGCACAATTCATTCCCAGGACCAGCCATTGTAATGTATGTATGTATCATTTTTGAAGAAGAAAACAATCTAAATGCTATATTATAGCAAAAAGGCCAGTGAGGATGGTATATGGCTTATATGCAATGACTAAGGGCTGTCCTTAGGCATGAGACATACACTTCCGCAGCAGGATGACACAGGCTCATGATAGAACATTGCTATCCAGTTATAATACCCGTTAACAAAAGAAAATTGGAAGTGCACAAACACATTTTACTGCTGAATACCACGTGGTCCCAGACTTAGTCAGGTCCGTCATACACTTTCACACACATTCACCCACTCCCCGCTACATGTCAACACCATTGTAACAGGCTGTACTCAAGTCCCGATCTTCAGCATGGTAACAAAGAGGAATTACTGGCGTTTGGCTAGGGCGCTAACGCGCGTACACACACGTTTTGCATGCCCATCAACCTGTCCATATAACTTAAAAACTTTACAGTAACCTTATTCATGAAAAAACATCAATCAGCAGAATGATTCCCTGCATTGTCACTAAGTAGTTTTGTGTGATATTTTTAAGTGAGACATCTGTAATTTACAACTTATTTCTGAAGCCTTACCATGACGTGGCACTTTGAAAACTCTGACTCCTTTGGTCATCCGTTATACTAACTTACTTGTGACTTACTCTAAACTGTGACCCTTGTCATCATTCATAACATAATATATTATACATGAATTCTTTATTACACTGTATTATAAACACGGCTGTGGCTAACATGGGGAAAGGTGGATATGACAGGGCCCAGTTATGGTAATAATATACAGTTCGTCTATCAGTGAGGGGGCCCACGCATATAGCTTTTCAGGGGCCCAGCATTCCTGGAAACTGCCCTGACAATAAAGTCAGTCATCTTTGGACATTCATAACACATACTTAGCTAAACCAAATAAGAAATTTAAAGAAACCATATTTATTTAAATTGTTACACATATAATTGGCCAGAAGGAGCATGGGAATGGGATTTCTGTGCTAAATAACAGGATGTGTATTGAAGGGTGAGAGAGATCTGAAAAATTAAATGTAGTACTGTTTTGTTTCATTTCCCAAAGCTTCTATATTATACCAATTGTGCTATGAGTTGTTTTGTGTGTAGTTGCAGTTGTCCTTGTTTGATGAACCCATTGGATATATGAATGCTGGAACTTGTGTCATTTTTTGAACTGACTTATACAGTATAGGTAGATTATATCATGTTGAGATTATATCAAGTTTTTGCACAATTGTTATTTAGAAATAATTTTGGTGACTAGAGGAATAGCCAACTATCTAACACTAGCTAGCTATAGAAAGCGATTGCTGGAAAATTATTTGAAAGAAAGCTTGAGGTAGCATGTACAGGGTCTCACACTGTATTCACCCCTTGAACTTCTATACATTTTATTGTGGTACAACATGAAATCCACATGGATTTATTTAGGTGTTTCTGACTCTGATTTGCACAAAAAAATGGAAAAAAAATTGACAAACAGAAACTGAAAAAATGAGGGGAAGTATTCACCTCCTTTTGTGAATATTTGGAAGAGGCACCTGAGACAATTTGGATAAGTCTCTATCAGCTTTGCTGGACACAGCAATATTTGTTAGATTGGGACCTGTGGTGAATAACAAATTTCAACCCTTTCCACATATTCTCAATTAGATTGAGGTTTCGGTTTTGACTGGGCCACTCCAGCATATTGAACTTTTGTTTTCAAGTCACTCCAGTGTTGCATGGGCTGTATGTTTGGGGTCCTTGCCCTGCTAGGAGAAGAAACTTCTACCGAGTCCCAGGTCCGTTGCAGGCTTTTTTCAGGACTTGGCTGTCCTCTTTTTTCAGGACTTTTGCTGTATCTATTTTACCCTTTCTATCTTCACAAGCTTTCCAGGCACTGACACAGAGAATCATCCCCATAGCAAGATGTAGCCACCACTATGCTTCAATGTATGGATGGTGTTCTCAGGATAATGTAGGGTTAGGGCTGATTTTAAGGTTTTATTGTTAACCTATAAATCAATACATGGACTTGCTCCTACTTACCTCGCTGAAATGATCCAGCCATACATACCTACACGTAACCTTAGATCGCAAGATGCAGGCCTTTTAATTGTACCTAGAATATCTAAACAAACTCCCTGACGGAGGCAGGGCCTTCTCTCATAAAGCTCCACTGCTGTGGAATGATTTGCCAGTTAAGATTAGAAATGCAAACTCAGTGCAAACTTTCAAGTGTCTACTAAAGACTCATCTCTACAGCATGGTCTATGATTAAGTGTAGTCTGGCCCAGGGGCATGAAGGTGACCAGAATGGCTTGATACTGTCCTCCCTTGCTGTCTTGCCAGGTGAGCTCTCATTGCCACTAGGATGCCCTCCCTCCAACGCCATTCAGGGGCGGAGTCACTGGCTTGTTGTTGTCTCTCTATTGTGCACTTGTGCAATTGGCCTGTACTCTGCTGGCTATACTTGGCCCTCATTCAGGGTGGTTGCGGTTGGCGGGTGTCACTTTGGTTGATGCTTGGCAATGTGGGTGGATTGTTTTCCTGCCTGTTGGGCCCTGTCCGGGGCCTCCCCCAGATAGGGCCACAGTGTCACCGGACCCCCCTGTCTCAGCCCCAAGGTCTTATGCTGCTATATTATTGTGCTGGGGAGTAGGGTCAGTTCTCCTTCTCCACTATAAATCCTTGTAGATCTAAGGAATGCATTTTCTAAATTTTTCCTGTCTTCTGCCGTTTTAAACTTAGGAGGACATGAGGTCCTGGCCCACAACTGAGGATTACCAGGCTTGAAAGACCCATTGCTGTCCCGGTCCAAAGTCCTCCTGGTTGTGTTGCAGATCAAGAAGATACTTGACGATTTCAGCTGCCACTGTGCTGACACCTCCCCCTCCCCGTGTTGTCCCTGTCCTTGTCCATCTGGTCATGCTTCCGACCTGGACTAAGTTTAAATAGACTCTGGACTCAGCCCACGTGCACTTATTAATTATTACAATTCACAATGTACTCTTAATATGTTCACCCGGTACAGCCAGAAGAGGACTGGTCACCCCTCTGAGCCTGGGTCCTCTCTAGGTTTCTTCCTAAATTTCGGCCTTCTTAGGGAGTTTTTCCTAGCCACTGAAATTCAACACTACTGTTGTTTGCTCCTTGGGGTTTTAAGGCCGGGTGTTTTGTAAAAGCACTTTGT